>NQII01006614.1:104764-117469 GCA_002778355.1 Clitarchus hookeri | reverse complement strand
TGAAGATTGAAGGCAACTGTTACTGCGTTAGCTTTCATTTATGATTCGATTGGAACCTAATGAAGCACTAGTGGCCGTCATTTGGAAGCACGGAAGCAATTTTGTAACATTAATCATCGGTTTTATTTTACCTCGAAGCCACTTTAATTGCCAATTTTGAGTTACAGCGCGCACGTATTTTCTCATCAGAGAGACCGGAATTTAACCCTGCTCGGATATTGATGTTTCTAAAGCTCTGGATTTTTGTTTAAAGCTAAATAGCCTGTCCAGTTAGGAAAGATTTGCGTTACATGATTTTTAATTTTTATATTTTGGCAAACGCAAATTTTTCTCGAATTAACCTCTCACACAAATATCCTTGTAATTCTCCTTCAAAATGGACTGAACTTGTAAGATTTTCGAGATATTGAAACTTATTTAACGCCACTATGCTTAATTATTTCATAGTATCACTTTCTTGTAGAGAAACAGCTGTAAATGTAAGGGATAACTTAATTTTTACGTCTACTTTTCATGGTCATTCGGGTTTCAAAGCCATTAAAGTCAGTTCACCGTTGCTATATCAGAAGAATATGACATCTGAATATCTTGCGCTTAAGTTGTGACACCTGCTTAACATTTGGTTATTATTTCCTACTTGCATATAATTTTATACTTTGAGATTCAGATGTTTGGTACAGTTTACGTTTTACAGTCCGTCATATAGAGTAAAACTAGAAGTTACGCACTCTATATTCCAGCATAACTCCCGATGAAACTGCAGCATAGACTGCCAAATTACGATATAAAAATATGTTTACATTATTTTCTTTAACACAATTTTTTAAATTTATTATTAGGTTGTTGCTTTCAGACGTCTGCTTTACGTCGAACGGATAACACGAAAGGGAAAACACGAAATTGAGAACACGAAATTGGGAACACGAAAGAGAGAACACGAAAGGGAGAACGCAGACTTTATAAAACTAAAATAGATCTGCGTCACTTGCGCACGTGGTTTTTGTAGACTATTCGCATTGCAATGAGCACTTTTAAAAGCCCTGCTTAAGTTCTACTTCTATTTATATCATATTGTTACAGTTTTCTGAAAGTCGGTGGACTGAACCAGGTTTGTTAAGAGATGGAGGTCTTAATTAAATAAAAAAATTAATTATATTTACCTAATTTTCTTTCAAATAACTACAAACAAAATTCTCTCAGCTCAATACTTCACAATAAATTATCACTTGCTTTCTACAGTTAATGAATCCAAACAATAAAATTTACAATTACCTCAAATAAATTAATGTTATTAATTTAATTAAAATCAATCCCAAGTGTGACTTATTGAATTGCTTTGTAAATTATATGTCCATGATTAACAGCTCCGATATTTACAATAAAGTCCGTAGCACACGTTCATACAGTTCCACACCAGTCCGCAATGTTCTAGAGATTTCAGAGCACCCTCGTGCACAGAAGCCTTCGCTCGTCGAGTTTCACGCACTCTCGTCCGTTCACACCACAGACACATCGTCCACCGTCGCCTCGCAACATCCCGTCGACGTCAGTCATCTTCATCGATGTCCCTCGCCGCACTCGACTTCGTCCGGTTACTGCACTCAGCCAGAAATATTTTACCAAGACTCCCGACCCTAAGGGCACTGCAGTATTTATAGAGTCGTAGGCCATCACCCAGAAGTTTCTCTGAATGCCCCATTGCACGGAGCATCCCAGTTCCTATAATATTTTTGCGCATCTTCTAAACTCTTCGGTTTATACAGCAGGGGGAAGGGGGTAGACTGATGCCAGCCAGGTCGCCCCTGTCAATCGTTCCCCCGGCGAGCGAGTCTGCCTGGAGGAGGGGAGGGTCGGGTCCTGGTGGGTCCCCTCGTCCACCCCCCTCGTCGAACGGGAACGTGCATGAAGCTCGTTCTTCGTGCATCAGTCGGAGAGAGCCAATTTATTCGTCCACTTACGTAAAATTAACATGGCAGTGTGCCTCGTCACTTTATTCATGCATCAGTCAAGTGAAACTGTGAAATTATTAGAAACATAAAAATTTCATAAATTTCCCAATTACTACACTTACATGAATTATAAAATATAGCAAGTAAATAACTCATGTAAGCAACCACAAATGTTTTCCTAACACTTTAAATTCAAGGTTAACACATGGAGCTACTTTCCTTCTGTCGTTGCCAAATTTACTTGTCGTATGCCGGTCAATGTGCCGGTTAAAATATAGGAATGGAGGGAGAGTGACATCATTCATTGGTCGATTTCAAAAGTTCTCAATTAACAACGAAGGGCGTACATCTGAAATCGAACAGAGAATTCATCGCATCGCACACTGGCGTTTCAACTAGGCAGCTTATGCAATTTATGACTTTGAAAAATGTACGCGCGTTCCTGCATTATTCATCTCGGTCAAACAAACTATCTACTTAGTAGGTTGTTAAGGAATACGACACCAGCAGAGGACGATAAAGGATAAGAGAGTTCTACATGATACTAAAAAAATACTGAAAAACTATTTAAAACATCCAATTATTTTCAATTTTATTAAAATGCATTCAGTGATTTTTTTTTTTTTTTTAAATTTGTGTGATTTATATCTTGTTTTCTATTTAAACTGCAGCACAACACTTGAAGCAAAAATGCTGGGAAAACTTAAGCATCCTGTTTCTAGCAGATTAATGAATTGAAATAAAGTACTTTAAATTTCATTGTGTTTTATTAATATTGTTATTTATATAGTTTAATATTTTTTGGTGTATATATTTTTAATAAAAATAAGAGGTTTTTATATAAATTCATAAAAACCATTTGATAAATTGTATAACTTTTTAAGTCTAAGGCAGTAATACATTACTTGCTTAAATATTTCTTACAAAATAATATTAAATATTATTTTACCATGGTATAAAAATTTTAAAAATAAAAAACAATTTACAAATTTTTTTTTAAATGTTATATGTCATAGCAGGTTGTGTTATCTTTAAAAATCATATAATTTAATGTTATAATTTTTTTATATTCTTACGGTATTAAAAGGGAATTTCATTATTTAAAGTTTGGATACCTCTTTTCCCAGCCTTCGTTTAGAACCTATTAGTAGCACGAAATTTTATTTCACATATAAATTCGTTTACTTTTATTTTCAATTTTATGTACAGAAAAGTGTAAAACATATAATTTTTGTGTAAATTTTATTTATTTTTTGATGTTATATACATTTATTAAGGGTAATAAGCATTTTTATATCTGATTAAGTAAAGAAAAATTGCAAAGGACATGTGTAAATCAAAAATGGTTAAGGTAAAAAAGAGTAACAAATATGAAAATATAAAATTTTTATTAAATTGATCTTTCCCAATTTAAATATCCAGAATACAAATATTTGCAACATTTTAAATCATTTAAAACGTGAATTTCATTAAAAAATTTACCTACAAAATCTTCAAATTATATCATGATATAGTTAATCAATAAAATTAGTTTTCGTAATAAGCACACGGTGATTTATCGAAATACACCAGTTTGTACGTTGAGTGAAAACATAGTACAATAGTCCAACATTTTAATACTCACTGAAGTTTCAACATCTCTCTTGTGATACATGTCAAATGAAAGAAAAACTGAAATAAATGGGTGTTATGATGATGTCCCAAGTATATAAATAATATAAAACAAACCGCAGAGTGGTTACGACTATATAGGTAACGGCTCCACAAGGTCCAGGAAACAAAGACTGGCAGTACCAACTGTCGAAACCGTGCGCAATTTCGAAACTACTTTGCCCCATATCAAATGCATTCTCCCAGAACTGCTTTTCGTATATATATATAAGCTGTGCACGGTAAAGTGAGCACTTTTAAATGCCCTCTCATTTGGAATAACAGTCAATGAATATAGTTTATTTTAGTCTTAGAAGTTAACTTCCGAGTGTGGTGGTATAAACACACTTTGTTTATTACTTAAATGGCAATATTTATTTTAAAATGTTGTTAAAGGATAAAACAATAGCTGAAAGGAAAAAAGTAATAAGGGCCTTGAAAGTGCTCATTTTAACGTGAACCTCAGATAGTGTCAGTTTATTGTGCTTGGTAAAATTTGGTGCTCAAGTCAATATATACAGATTAGGAGATGGCGTGACAGACATTCATGCATATCCTTTCAAAAGATGTACATAATCAAATTAAAACTCTCCTCGTTTAGAAAACCTGCAAGTGTATTATTTGCATTATATTTCTTTTTGCGAATTGTTCGGAATATCATGAAACACCATAAAGTTTTATTTTACCAGTTTTTCCCGAGGTGATGCATTCTTACATAGAAACATAGAGTCGTAGGCAGCAACGTTGTCCACCAAAGCCATCTATTTGCTTGGAAAAGAATTTAAAACTTATGTAAAAAAATATAAATGAATACACAAATATTTTTCTGAGTTACAACTCTAAAAATTATGTTCCATCATATAAAATATTTGTTAAAACTTCTACAAAAATAATTTTATATGCGTTTAAGTATAAACTATTAAGTACGATTTGTGGAGTTCGATATATTAACAATTCTCATAAAGACAATAAGATTTAATACATAAAATTAATTTTGTATTAGTTGATTTAAAACACATAGGTAACCAGCTTTATTTAATTTAAACATAAGTTCACTTGCCAAAAAAAAACCACATCGTGTATTTGAAAAAAATTAATGTATTACATATAATTATTCATCAGATTTATTCATTTCAATGAAAAATATAACCTTCGATTTATTTACATCGTGTAGATAAATGTTTGGGATATATAAGCTTATAAATGATTTATATAAATGCACATGCGTAATGTATTCTGAAATGTTTTAATATTTTTTAACTTAGCAATAGCGTCATTTATGTGTGTGTGTATATATATATACATAAAACTTGTCAACAATAAGAATGGATTTGATGATTTTCACAAAAATCTTTTCTAAAGATAGTGTTGATAAGGCATTTCTTCCAAAAAAATTTAAAATGTTTAAATATTTAAACTCGAATAAAAACCAAAAATTATTAACCTGGAAATAATAATATTTATGGACAAATAATGATTTATCAAAAATGTTTTACGGGAAAATAATTAAAATGTTACTATTATGGAAAAAAAAATTTTCCACAAACAAAAAAATTCATAATTATTACAAAATTTAGAATAAAGAATTCTTCATCTACCTCCATTATTTTTTATAAATTATTGCCAATGAAAAATAAAAATGTTTAATGTTTGGCATATAGCATAAATAACTTGAAGAATATAAAATGATTAAGAAACTGTATTAACATAGTATTAACAAAATTTTTAAATCAGGATAACAGAAAATTTGAGACACCGTTAACATTTTACAGAAAAATTCAAGAATCCTACATAAATAATTTGCATTAATATAATTTAACTAGAAGTAGACAATTTCTTGCAGATTAAGTTTTTTTTAGCTTCTCTTTCCCACTAACCCAAATGTTCTGCGAATTATCAAATTATGTCCATAAAGTGAATACATTTCTTATCTGTTTTTCATAATACCTTTTTAACTGAGTATTTAACACGAAACTGTTGCTTTTACTATCTAATTAAAAAAAATTCAAATGTATGATTATTAGAGCATTAAAAGTACGTCTCATTAAATATATATGCAAATGCACGTTTTAAATATCTGATGACAACGAACCAAAAGGCAGTACAATTATTTCCGAATTCATTGTTGGGAAAATTATGTTTACAAGTGATGCTGAAGAACAGTTTATACATCAATTACTGCGTTTGGAATCGCCCCCCCCACCAATCTTCACTTCCCCACACATAGTTGTTTGCCTCAAATTTCCTCAACTCTATCGCACAACGTACTATAAATAGCGTAATAAAGACCAAAACTACTCAACAGAATCAAATATGGTCGTATATATTAATCGGCATAACACTAGCCATCTCATCTTTTAGATTTACATGCATTAATAAAAAACGTAATGTCTTCATTAAATCACGATAAGCTCTTCGACTATTCACACAAATGCACAGTACACATACGACAAGCAGTGACTTAAACAAATGGAATTTAAAGTTACCTTGCACCAATGTTAGTGTTGGTCTCATTACAGAGGCATTTACAATACAAACATTCTTTTTACCTCTGAGCTTCTTTAAAAATGTATCGGTTTTATAATAATTTACGTTTCCTTCTTCTCTTGAAATATTTCCCATCTTCTACATTTCAATTTTCGATCAATTTCACTGCCCAACGCAGTAAAAGAAGCCATCGTTTTAAATACCGCCGTTTCTTCTCGCAGCTCTGGCCGTAAGGGATTTTCGCTCGGAGTCTGTTTTATTCCATCGCCCTGGAGTTTGCCCATTTCCTGCCAGGCACTCTTGGCCGAAGATAAACGACGCCCGTATATCAAAGCTACTACGGCGTGTGTGTAAACAGTGTAGTTACTACTTCTGACACTTGGGGCGCGGGTGTTTGCAGGGAAAGTTTAAAGCAGTCAGAGCAATCTATCACGGCAAGGAAATGGCTCCGTGGAAATTTATTGCTCTCAAGGATTCATTATAAATGTTTCTTCGCCGCAAGAGGACAAGGATTGGCTTGAGACTCATGCACTTTAAAAATAATTTTTTACCGCCCTAAAAAATTATTCATACGCTCCAGAAAAATATATGTGTTTTTTTTTTGTATAAGCTACTATGCAGAGCGACCACTCAACAGGAAAAACTATCATTTTCACTTTCTCTCTCTCTCTCTCTCTCTCTCTCTATCTCTCTCTCTCTCTCTCTCTCATGCAGGTGACACATAACATATGAAGAATTCAATTTTATCTTTATGCTGTTGCGTGACTGACTGTTACACTGACTGGAGATATAAAGCAATATTCATTCAACCTGACAATGTACGTAAAATAGTAAGTAGTTAGTAGTTTGTTCCAGGAAACCAAGAACTTAATCCAAAATGAGGTACAATGGCAATTACTCAATCCTACACTGGAACGTTGTGGGTTGACTTTGTGGAATACGTAAGACAATGCGTGCATGTTTTGGGACTATTTTGATACCTGACGTTGATTCCACTATATATAGCGTGCTTGTTAATAGTGTATTTCGTTTCGATCAATTTTCGTTCAGATATCAAAAACAAGTTTTTTTTTTAAATTTTTTTTTTACATTCATTTTAACTGAGTCCTTGAATTACGTTACTATAAATACATTTATTAACATCCGGGGTAATATGATTATGAATTAAACTGAAATAAAATATACTTTAAAATTTATTTTCATCACTTTCAAATCAGTTACTTTATATCTTTCCAATTAAATAACAATTCAGTTAAATTACAGTGTTTCTCTGCTTTCAAGCAATGTGACATTTTATCGTTTATTTATAAATGAATAACACACCTATGTACACGCAGGCAACATTTTTATTTTTATTATTTAAGTGCAACGTAAGACGTCTACGCCATTTGTCAAATATCTGTGCATCTTTCATTTATCTGAAATTAAAAAATAACTGTTATCTTACAGCATTAATGCAAGCACTTGTTTGCAGTGTTCGTCGTATCTCGTTCGTGCGGTTATTCATTGCGTTTTTCAACTCTTAATTTGCGCCACGTCAGCAGAAAAAAAGCGAGACGTTCGATCCTCCCTCTTAAAGGTGCAAAGAATTTCAAATATTAAAAATTTGGGTACATTGCTTAAATTTTTGAGTGATTCACATATCAAGTATAACCTTTTAAATACGTTTTGGCTAATATCGAGAATACGTTGCCTATCATAGGCATTTTGGTAAACCCAGGGCATATTTTAATGATTTATTTTTCCAGCATCTCCAAGGAAGGAATATCTCTGAATCATTAAGAGTGAGGCACAATACCTAACAACGCAAATTAAAGCTTTTGTTAGTTGGAGAAATTGAAGATAAAAATTTTGCCAAAGTTGCTGAAGTTTGGAAATGCTGAAAGTAATATTAGCAACTTTACAGATATTGAGAAAGATAACAATTTCGGCAATTTGTAGTAACAAAGAATATAGTAAAAAGGTGTGAGACTACGACTTTAATAGTGTTTCAGTGGCCGTGATAGGTTTCCGTTTCTATTTCTCTTTGTACAAAATGTCTTGTTAAGGTGGTCGCCTGGTTGACGGAATTTTGCAAGTCTGAGGCGTGGGAGCGCTAGGGGCGACCGAGACTTGCGCATCAACTCTCTCATCGCCTCTACGCGCAGAGCACTGAACCGGCGTGCAGTCTTGCCGTCGATAACGCGCCTCTATGAGACTTTCAGCGGAGACCCTACCATTTTATGACGCAATAATAAAAATAAAGGTTTGAGGCAAGTCCCTATTACTTTTTTAATGTTTTGTACCGGAATGTTCTTACCTAAACATGACCGTGAGAACACTCGTTTGAGCCATTTTCACTATCTCGAAAACATGCTTTAGAGAGAAATGGAATGACTGGTAAACGTATACAGACTCGCAGCGTTTCTTAAATGATATTCGTAAGCAGACCTCACTCAGACACGTTGGGCTGTTATTTAATAAAAGGTTTTCTGCTGGAGCTCTGCACACCGTTCGGCGGCCTAGCCGGGCGGCCACCTAAAGTCACCTATCTGCCTGCGTGTGTACCCGCTTCATTTCTTTTTCCCTAGCATGTCGCTTCTCAATACTTGAAAATTATATAAAGTAGGGTGAAAGTTGTTATACAGAATTAAACATAATTTTATGCCCGGAAAAATCCTAAACACACTCTCTGAAGAACATTGCTTTAGAGATACTTTGGCTTTGTCTCTAAAGCATCATTTGAGAATAACTTGGGAGAATGCACGAGATGAAACAATTTGATCTGAAACTCACATTTCTAGGGAATAAATTTTTATTCTCTGTGAACGTTGCTTAAAATATTTGATCATTTGAGACGTGTATCAGAATTTTTCAATGCAATTATCCTTTAAACACTTTTGAGCCAGCTTCTTTGAAAATTGTTGTTTAGTTTAGGAGAATGTGTTGAGTCAAGAGTAGGACAAAGTTTTTGTTAGAAACCTGCTACTCTCAAACTGCAAAGATTTATTAATAATGACTAATATAAATTGAAAGTAAATGTTTTGTGCGATGACACATTTTGCTCTTTTCATGGCTATTAATTTATAAACTTCGAACACTGAGTGTCTGGATAACGTGTAAAGTTAATTGTGATATACAGGTCAATAATCCATCTTTCAAAACACAAGTATTCTACAGAGTCATGGAGATTAAGTCAAAATAGGATAGTAACCGTGATTATCTCCGTGAAATAATTTTATGTCAGCTACACACACGTATTTGGGTATTTACAGGTCTTTGTTTCGTTAAACATAAACCAAACAATCGAAGTTTCATAGGAAAAACTCTCTGCAACATTTTCACAAACTATGTTTCTGGTCCAACTTAAAATATGTGAACGGCTCTTAGGATTCACTTCAGACACCACAAGTTGTTTATAGGTTTTCTGCTTTTTTCGTGATTAACCCGCACCTGGAATTTTGTCCGTCTAATTTATATACATTCTGTACAGTGATTTCAGAAATATCTGGATTATTTTATCTGTACAGTATATTATCTATTACAACTATAAACTAATTTCAAGGAAATATTATAGAATAGAACCCCTTGCTTACACCTGAGTGCTCATGCCACTTTAGTTAAGAGACAATGAATTATAGATGTTCGTTCGTATATTCAACGCAGCCACTCTCTAATAATTTTCAAGACGGAAGCCATAAAACAAAAATTTCCGCATGAACGAAGTGTCCATGAACGTGACCTTCTTATATTCTATTCTCCAAAAACGTGATTTATCACAGAACTTTGCGAACACTTGTTTCTAACTAAAAGTGGAGGGCGAGTGAGTATGCAGTACTGCAGGGTTTAAGGAGTCTTCCAAGCAAAAAAAAAAAAAAAAAATCTATTGACGTAGTAAATCAAAATTTTTTTGTTGGTTTAGCGATACGATAATCGAAATTAATGGCTGCTTCTGAGGCAGACAGAGTCACGAAAGAGAAACGCAATGCTCGTTTTTTTTTCTTTCGTGACCGCGATTTTAAACACGAATATGAATTATAAAAGCAACATTAGAAGCATCCATTTTCCGCATGCACCAGAGATGTCGTATTTGGCCTGCAAGCGTTTTAAGATTTACAACAATTCATTTTAAATTTCGTAACGTACTGCCTTTTCAAATGCGTTATTCGTATTCGCTTATTCTTTGTTATATTAAATGCAATTTTTAATTTTAGATCAATACTGAATGTTGTAAGAGCGGCACCGAGACGTGTATTTCTTATAACGTTTAATAAATACGCTGTCTTTCCAGTAAAATACTTTTCATAACTAAACAAATCTTGAAGTTTAATTTCACGGATTAATAAAACGACGTATTTTTGAGACCTTTCAAAACTGTAAGCGGTTTCCTTCATACAAACGTACATTTTTTTATTTTTTTTATTCCAACTATTTGTGGTAATGAAAACATTTTAAGTTAAAATTATACACAAAATGAAATTGTGTTTGCAAAATACGTCAAATTTATTAATTATTTAATTTTATTTCCCTGAAGTGTAAACATCATCTTCTCCAAATTTGGTCAGTTGTAGGCGTATTTGTTTTTGTATTATTATAAATATTACGTCATCATGCATACACCTATTCCGGCAAGAAATGTTTTGCTTAGAGAAACTTTTTATTACAGTAGTACAAAAACAATCTCGTATATATTTTATTAAAATCATTTTTGCTGTTACATTTTATTTTCGGCTAAACTGAAGAAAATTATAAACCATAAATCTTTTCTTCATAGGCAAACATACTTAAAATCATTTAAAGTTTATATTTCCCATATTTGTGCGTGAAATGTTTACAGAGTTAAATTAACGTACATTTTTAATCACACTAACATCATCACAAATCATTAAAAGCAATCACTGGGAGAGGAAGTTAGATACGGACACAGAAACATGAGTTTGGCAATGATTGGTGCTGTGACCTCTAGCATGCTTCTTTCCACTTAAGTTAATATTACGTCAGAGGAGTAAACAAAACGTTCGTATGATGAACGAGTTCGCTACAACCTGTTTCTCTGCTGTACATTTCTTATGTCAGCAATATTATTTGATTAGTTGCTATGGAGAAAATTACAAATCGGTCTACAGAGAAGAAGGGTGATACTTCTCTAGCGATGGTAGGCCAGCACACGGGGATGCGGTAGTGAACGGAAAATCCGCTGTTGTATTTAGACGACATCCGAAGTTTGCGATTTGTCAATAACTGCTCCGTGCGTGGATACAAAGGAATATGATGCTGTCGCAATGTACTGTTTGTTCATATGAACCTTGGCGCTGGAAGTACGGTTAGTGTTCATTTCAGATCGAATTTCCAGCACAAAAATAAAAGTAAATATCCTTGCCTACGAAAAAAATGCTTAAACTACATTAAATATTTTATTAAATTTCAAACATTTGTAGTTTTATCTTTTTCAATGCAAAAGGTATAAGCTGTAATTTTGTTTAACTGTCTTTCTACAAATACCGGTTTATTAGACAACGTTATAATTATAAAAGCGTTTTGAATATATTGTTACTTTAAAAATTATGATGCAAGTAGTTTTGTGCAGAATACTATTATTATTATTTTCTTTCGAATTAAAAAAAATAAGAATTTATTTACTGTGCAAAAATCTTTGTAATTTTATTTTATTAATAAGTATATGAAAAAAATTATTTCAATCTAAAAGTAAAATTGGGGTTAAAATTTTATAACACGAATTCCTCGAAGAACTTCAGTAATTATAAAACGAGAACAGGTAGATTATTATTCACGTTCACTCTGTGCTCATCTTAGCTGCAATTTCAACTTTTCAGTAGCGACGAATATTCGCACAATTATATCTCAGTATTCGTACGCAAACGTAAGCAAACATCACAACAAATGTAAGGAACATTGTAATCGCTATGTTTTAACCATATATTTTTTAATTTTACATCGTATTTACTGATGTACAGAAAATCTGTAGCACAGAAACGGACAGTTTTTTGTAATACCTCTTAATGGGTAGGTTGGAAAATGGGTTTCTTTTTACACTGTCTGTGCGAAAATTTTGGGTGCATGAATTTGTTAACTGTTAGCTGAACTCACTTAAAATAATTTTTTACCCCTTCAAATATACGTAATAAAAAGACAGTCAACAGCAGAAATTAAAACCGATCTCTTCGGGAGACAACTTTTCAAATGTCCTCAATACATTTTCTACTTTTAAAATTTTAAATTTGTTTGATTTACTGTCAATTTGTAATGTGTAGATAAGTTTCTGGCGTAGCTTAAATCGAATTTAGCACCTCATAAAAAATTCTGAAATAAGACTGAGAAGAAACACTCTTGCTAAACATTTAGAAAGCTTCACATTACAGACTTTTTTTTTTACTGGTCTCTGCTTCTGACTTTTCTTTACTAAATGCCAAAATTCATTCAGTAAGGAAGATTCAAATATAGAGAACAGTTAAAAATAAATTCTTCATTAATGAATTCAATAATTTTTTAATGTCTGCCTAAATAGTGATGCAATATAAACATCCATTTCTGCTTTGATATTCAACTACAAACTGTGAACACCAGGTTACATTTTTTTTTGTTAGGTATATTAATAAAACACTGTGCGCGTATACGGAAT
>NQII01006614.1:91754-104737 GCA_002778355.1 Clitarchus hookeri | reverse complement strand
GGGGGGGGGGGCATGAATTTAACTGCCTACATTTACAGCTATAAACGACACACCTCCACTCGAGATTCTGACCTCTAACAACTCTGCCTGAAAGACAACTGTCATGGAGGTCTTCCATAAGGAGCAAAGCAAGCATTATTCCGTGTTGTGTCTGTATTTTCCTTCACTAGCATTTATCAATATACCACATTATAAAATAAACATGTTTTAAACAAATAAAAATTTGTCTGCCCTTTTTATATCACTGCCTTAAGCGAGAGTGTATTTGTCAATTAACAGAGACAACATTAACTTTTTCGTGTTCCAAACCCATTCATACTCTCCTAGACATTGTATAACTCTGAGTTGTAAATTGATATTGTTAACAACATTTTCACGGAATCTACTGTTTTACTCAAAACGTATTTTTTTTTAATGTTTTCCATACTAGGATAATTTCCGCGGAAATAATAACAGATTTTCTAATGCCTCTTCGTGTAATCCCACAAAAAAAAAAATCACTAAAAGAAAATCTTAGACATTCATTATGAGTGCGTTTCATTTCGTATAACACAACAGTTAAAACGGAAGAAAATTTTATTTCTAAGCAATATTTGAACGCAAATCAAAGATCTGCGACTCTTACCATTCACCTATGACCTTTCTTGTGACACAGTAAGATATAAAAATTGAATTTCAAGGAATATGACTTACGTGCCTTTTACAGATTCTAGTGATGTTTCAAGAACTTTAAGTGCTATTAAACGTTACAGAAGCCTGTTTGCAGATGTTTGAAAGAACAGGTCTAAGTGGCGTGGATACTTAACCGCTGCAGAAACGATAATTCTGTAGCTACAGTGGCGAAGAAAGTTTCTTGCAGATTCGGCATTCAATACGTTTCCCCGTAACCTGAAGCTATAGGAAATACGGAGACGTTCCGTATTTTTTTATTTACGGATCGCGTTTCCGTATATTTATTGCAAATCTCCGTAAAATGTTCCGCGAATGTGCGTATATCGTACACGGCGTGAAATCAAACTCCGAAGTAAATTTGCAAGCTGCAGGTAGCATTGGTTTCTATTGTAACGTTACTTTGAAATGCAGTTTCATTCAACAGCTTTCAAAAACACGAAAGAAATCTTGATACATCGATATATTCGTAATGGATTCTACAATGTTTCTGGCAGGTTTATGCACTTGGTTTTAAAAGCGTTGCTGACGAAAAAAAATTTAATATTTTATATTTGTACGAAATACCGTTCAAGTTGAATACAATACTTATAAATACTATTTCCTGGAAAAAAATATTTTTTTAGATCGCATAGTTTTTGCACTATGGCGGTTAAATTCACATGTTTAGTGGTTCTGGGACGTACAGATAAAATAAACGAAAATATTTACAGAGAATTTCGTAAGAGTGACTGAAAGGTCACGTCTTTAATTAATTTTAAAAATGGTTAGCAAAATTTACTTTTCAAAAAATAATAAACTTCTATTAAATTAAATAATGCGAATTTCCTCATTGCCAGCATTTTTTTTATGCGAAATCATTTAGCAGTGCTATTATCATATATATTTTTAAAATAACTCATGGTACCTTATTTCCGCCTAAGTCATCTCAGCTCGAAGAGTTAGTTTTTGGCATTTGTGCGTCCCGAAAACACCAAAATTGTAATTTTGACAAGTCAATGTGAAAAAAATATTCTGTCAAAAATTTTTATGCAAGGAATCAATACTTATAAGTAGTGTCTACAAGTTAAAAAGTAAGTCGTACAAATAGAAAACAATGAAATTCTTGGTGACCACCGATCTTGAGAAGTGCCTATGCTACGAGGGGTTCTGGGAGTTGAATCATGGTTAAGAGGGTGTGTTACATATACAAACGCAAAACTCGTTAGTTGAAATTTATAGGTTCCTGAAAGTCAAAATGGAACAAATATTTTGACGGAATGATACATTCCTTTTGCAAGTAAAGGTGAAGAATTTCAATTTTGGAAATGGGCCGGGTGGAGGAGGGGTGGGGGACAGTCACATCATATTTATAGGAAAAAAATTCATTAATTTCATTAAAATAAATATTTATAACAATACTGAGATTAATTAATTTATGTTTTAAAACATTTTCAGAACAATTTCATGTGAATGTAGGGTAATTTTTTTTTTGGGTGTGGATGAAGGCATGTACCCTGTAAAAAAACTTACTTTTCTGAAGTGCCCCCCTTCCCCCAATCATAAAAACTGAAACCAGTTTAGTAATATTCATTCGGGTTTCAGAATTATCGACTTCTTGTAAAAAAATTTAATAACGTTAAAAATAACTAGATATACAGGATGGAACTGAACTCTACTGGCAAATTTCGATAGGTGATTCCTCATCAATAAATAGGTAAATATGTAAACAACCTATATCCCAAGTATATTCTGAAGGGATGTAACAGCCCCTGGAAGTATAGTCGAAGCAGATTTCTTTTGTTTCTGGTAACACAGCAAGAATAAACTACAAATGTCTGATTTTCTGGAAACTTCAATACTAAACGACGAAGTACAATGCACAAACATTTGAGCTCCAATATCAACCACCGTCTAAGGAAAAGGGAGGGGTTGGCGCCGCATTTGTGCAAATAGAAATGTAATTGTACCACTTTGTTTGTTGTTTACTGTGTATTTGTAATCTACCGTACGCGGTGAACAAAAAGTCCGTCTTGTGTTTTTAAGCTAAATGCCTGAGTTTTAGAGAAATTGATGCATTATTATCTAGCAATGCGAATGTTGCTATCCATTGTGCGTCAAGTGCTCGAGAACGATGACATGTAAGGTTACAACTCATTGTTTTTTTTTTTTAAATATACGGTAGATTATTAAAACGCAGGTAACTACTCAAAAATGCCACAGAGTTACATTTGTAAATGCACATGTGGAGTTTCAGCCTACCCGTTTTTATGGGAGGGGGTTAATAACCGCGCCCAATTTTCTATGGTTTGCACATCGTCGTTCAATAATGCATTATCAAGAAACTTAAGGATTTGTGTTTCATTCTGGCTCTGTTACGAGCAATAAACTTCAGCTTCAGCTACACTTTCAAGGGTGGTTACACCCTTCGGGTGTATACCTAGGCTACATGTCGTATACGTATTTTCGACGAGGAAATCACCTGCCGTAGTTAGCGGTAGGGATCGGTTCCACCCTGCATAAACTCCTCGAAGACAGAATACGCACTGTACGTGTCTCGTTTCACCGCAGTATCGCTGCTCAGATCACCTTCCCTCAAAAAAGGCGGCTTGGAAACCCGAAATCTCATTTCACGACGGCGCCGTCTGGTGGCAGCAGTGAAGCAGGTGTAATCATACACTCCGCGTGTCTGATGATAACGAAAACACCCTATTTTCTTGCTCATCTCTCCTTCTCGAACGCGATAAACACGAAAGAAGTCAATTTCAGGCTATACTAAACGGTGGAAGATCACAGTTCAGATAAATGACCTCTCCGATATCTTCATATCGGTGTTTCCCTCACCATGTACAAAATACAGTAGCGTATAAAAGTTTAACTCCAGTTTCTTGCTTGTGTAGAACGTAATGTCATGTCTGCTGTTTTGCGCTTTGTACGATATTCTAAAATGATAAATTAGATTCATTAAATTAAAATAAAGTGAGTAAATGTGGTTTATAATAAATAATAAAGGTTATAGTTTTATATATAAAAACCTTGTAACTTAAATTACACGAGAACGTAATAACCAAAATAATATTTATTCAGATATACCAATATTACATAACTTGATTGTACTTTGAATAAGTTGAAATGTTGTTAACTGCAATAAATTAAAAAGATAAAATGTGTTTCGCTCGTTATGCAAGAATTCTCCGTTCTCGTGTCATGATTTCAGTTTCAGAGATATTCTTGAAAATGATTGATTATAGAAAACTAACAATTCACTAGTTGTTTAATATTTTTGTATCTAATTTTCACTTTTTGTTATTAATAATATATAAAAACGTTTCTGTTTTTTTTTACAACAAGCAGATAAAGCAAAATTAATATTACGCACATAAATATTAAACAACTGGTAAAATGTACATTTTCTATACTCGTACATCGTTAGTAATTACTACGAATCCAAAACTATGACGCGAGAACAAAGAATTTCTGGAAAAGGGGCGAAGCCGAGATTTAACGATATCTTACGCAACACTAGTGAGAATAACTGAACTGCCTGAGAATTAAATGCGTATTTTGAAACTATATGGCGAGTTGAGGAAAGGAATTTCACATAGCACGATGTAAAAGACAAATAACAGTCGACACTTAGATACACAAATACCCGTTATTCTTACGGATGAGGTTTTCGGTGACAGTGCGGTGAGTTCCTACGTCTTACAACACGGATATTGCTGTACGATCACCATCGAATTACAGCCCAGACTATCACACGTGAAAACGTGGCTGACGATGCCAAGTGCAGGTTGGGTTTCTTTGGACGTAACATCACGCCTCTCCCCAAAGCGAATTTGGTCGCCTCTCAATTTTTTTACAAAAATTATTTGAGATTACACTCTAGCAATCACACACTTAGGTGCCGCCAGTATTTTGGGTATTACCCAGTCCAAGAAATGCATCATTTCGTTTTTATTTGGAACGGGACAAGTCCCAGGCTTGGTGATATGTAGGCTAGATGATATACTCATAACTACATAAGATCTATTGATTTTAGTCTAGTCGCACTTTCTTTACACTTTTTGAATCAAACCTTTGGAAATTCACCCCATGTACGACGTGCTTATTTATTACTTAAAGATGGCACGCATCACATGCGTTAAATACTTCTATTAACATAAATTGATCTAACTTATTTGTTATATTAAATTTTACTTATATTTTATTTATTAATCCTAATGTATTATGTATAATAAATATGAATAAAAACAGCGAGGAAACAGGCGTTTTGGTAATGGCTAGTAAGAAATAGTTCTTACGCAAAATATTATTTCGCGTGAATGCGGTGCGTTGTACTTTCGGTGTAATTCTCTAAACTTGGTTAAGTTTTGTTTGCACGAAGCGGAGGTATGGCCTGCGAGTAGAACTCTAGTAGGGCTTCAGGAAAGTTGGAAGTATCTGCGAATGGACTATGATAAACTTTCCTCAATTGTTTCCTATCATCGTGGGAAAGGGAATGAGACAAGCTCAATCAGTGCCGCAGATATTATCGCGGAGAAGTTTCAGCAGTCGTGTCGGGGGATGTTTGAGAACGAGGAGGAAAGTCCTCTTTAAAACAGCAAGGACTCAAGTTGGGCGCTTGCGCTCACAGCCACTTTCTCTTCTAGAGCTTCATACCCCAACATTAAAAAGCATGTTACCCTTAACCTGCTGTCTCCTTTAGCATTTTTTTAAAATTAATGATGAGTTTTGAACTTCTTTTCTGTCGAGAGGGTTTTTACGGTGTCTATGCCGGTTTTTTCCCCTCTCCCTTCTTTAACTACAGCTTTGCTAAACACCCCCTTAGGGATGTAGTCCATGGCCTCAGCTGCGGCCACGACTGCCAAATATCCCTCTTCGCCACGATGCACGCCTCCTTTGCACGAAATTCCCTGTCCTTTAAGCGTATGAGGCTCCGCCTTGAAACGCAGTAATCCCTCGTACCTACTGCGGGCCCAAATAACACGTAGTTTTAAAGTAGGTTAGAAAAAAAAAGACTCAAGTTGAAGTTGGAGCGGTAATGTGAGAACTTACCGGACTGGTCGTACCAGTGATGATAGANAAAAAAAAAAGACTCAAGTTGAAGTTGGAGCGGTAATGTGAGAACTTACCGGACTGGTCGTACCAGTGATGATAGACCAGAGTGTTATTTCTTTTTTAAGCCCACAGGTACATCCAACGTAATCTCAAGAAAATACTGGAAGAAAATAAGGTCAACTGTAAAATTATGAACCTAGTATTTGCGCGAGGTTCACACAAGCAACAGGTCACGGTGCTGAATTTTTGAGGAGGGAGGGGGTGGGGGGGGGTGCTNCACACAAGCAACAGGTCACGGTGCTGAATTTTTGAGGAGGGAGGGGGTGGGGGGGGGTGCTTGTCGTTCAAAAATAATAATTTTCATTCAAAATTCCTGTATTCTTAAATAAGTGGTGGTGCGCTGTCCTAGGGAAATTTTTAACGTTGAATGAACACTGACCATCTAAATAGTACATTTATTTAGTGTGGTCGGAAGTGGCAAAGTTAATCNCTAAATAGTACATTTATTTAGTGTGGTCGGAAGTGGCAAAGTTAATCACTACCGCTAAGTCTTAAGTGCTAATGTTATATAATAGTCAAAATGTATATATTTTTATTTTTATTCACATGTCTATAACAGCAAATATTGGCTTAAGGTCGGGAAACGTAAAATTGGAAAAAAAACCAGTCCTTTTTATAAGATTTTGAAGAAAAAATTTGTTTTAGATAAGTTACCTAAGATTTTTACTTTATGATTGTATTAAAACACTGTTGTGCAGATGAACTTGTAAACAATATATACTTCGATGAATATTTAGTGATGGTTCTTTAGGCACAAATGCCTGCAACTAATCATATATGGAACAAAATAATTAATTGGGAACTATCGCGCCTGGCATAAACAGTAAAGCTGATCGAAGTCTTCGTTTTAGAAAATATTTTGAAGAGGATAGGAGGATTGTGGTTTACACAAAAGGGAAACATATTATATGATCTCAATTTTTTTTTAATATACCGGATGTTTTTGAACAACGACCAACTAGGGTAGGTTATTACTTACGAAAACATGTGTATCACTTTTCCCCTAAGGGACATACACACCTCCCAATTTGGAATTTTTAAATGCTTTTCGTTTAAAATATCGTAATACCTGAGATTAAGCAATAAATCTGGGAATGTTGTTTTGTAGAATGGAGATCTTACACCTATGAAATCGCAGTTTACAATATGATCCCCCTTCGTGGTGAAAATTGGGGCTGGCATTCTTATTTTTGGATAAAACTTCGCAACTCTAAGATGTAGTCTACGCGATTTTTCTTAAGGCATCTAATGAATCAGGATTTGCGAATGAACCAAAAAAAGGTCGTATCCTCGGAACACTCTAAGGTAAATAGTTTCAGAGGAATCCGTGCGTAGCTCTCAACAGAATATATGTTGCCTGACAGGTAGGCAACACACACACACTAAAGAATATTGGGTTTATGATTTTGTGTGTTCGCATAGCTGCCTTTCAAATCGCTTTAGGGGAAAAGTGTGTAAACATAGAAAAACCTTTTCTGAATAATAACCTGCCGGATATTATAGGCGTTGCTCGAAAACTCCCGTAGTTTTATTATAACAAAAAAANCACTACCGCTAAGTCTTAAGTGCTAATGTTATATAATAGTCAAAATGTATATATTTTTATTTTTATTCACATGTCTGTAACAGCAAATATTGCCTTAAGGTCGGGAAACGTAAAATTGGAAAAAAAAAACCAGTCCTTTTTATAAGATTTTGAAGAAAAAATTTGTTTTAGATAAGTTACCTAAGATTTTTACTTTATGATTGTATTAAAACACTGTTGTGCAGATGAACTTGTAAACAATATATATTTCGACGAATATTTAGTGATGGTTCTTTAGGCACAAATGCCTGCAACTAATCATATATGGAACAAAATAATTAATTGGGAAGTATCGCGCCTGGCATAAACAGTAAAGCTGATCGAAGTCTTCGTTTTAGAAAATATTTTGAAGAGGATAGGAGGATTGTGGTTTACACAAAAGGGAAACATATTTTATGATCTCAATTTTTTTTTAATATACCGGATGTTTTTGAACAACGACCAACTAGGGTAGGTTATTACTTACGAAAACATGTGTATGTATCACTTTTCCCCTAAGGGACATACACACCTCCCAATTTGGAATTGTTAAATGCTTTTCGTTTAAAATATCGTAACCTACCTGCGATTAAGCAATAAATCTGGGAATGTTGTTTTGTAGAATGGAGATGTTACACCTATGAAATCGCGGTTTAGAATATGATCCCCCTTTCATGGTGAAAATTGAGGCTGGCATTCTTATTTTTGGATAAAACTTCGCAACTCTAAGATGCAGGCTACGCGAAATTTTTTTTAAGGAATCTAATGAATCAGGACTTGCAAATTAACCAAAAAAAGGTCGTATTCTCGGAACACTCTAAGGTAAATAGTTTCAGAGGAATCCGTGCGTAGCTCTCAACAGAATATATGTTGCCTGACAGGTAGGCAACACACACACACTAAAGAATATTGATAAATGATTTTGTGTGCGCGCACAGCTGCCTTACAAATCGATTTAGGGGAAAAGTGTGTAGACATTTTTTAAAAAAGGTTTTCTTTTCTGAATAATAACCTGCCGGATATTATAGGCGTTGCTCGAAAACTCCCGTAGTTTTATTATAACAAAAAAAAAAAAAGATGTATTATTGCGAAAGTATCTGCAATTTCATAATTCGCTATACGCAGCACTTAATCCCCTTTACCAGTGCGTCGACGGCCATCGAGTGTGACGAATTTCCACTCTTCGTTGTTAACTTCTGTTCCGTGCCTGAGCGCTGAGGCGAAAAGCCGTCGAGATAAACACAGTGGACACATGTAGATACGCCACAAATGATCAGTGATGCGAGCTCGGTATGGTAATCGCTGGCTGATAACGCCACATATTGCGAATAATATGCGTCACGGCAGATTGTATATATATTTTTTTTAAATACGACGCGTGCGTGCGCGCATCGGACCCATCAATATCGCGAGCGTGTAACGCTTTGATTGCTTTGATTTGAGTGCGCGCGCGTGCGTGCGTGTGTGTGTGGCAACGACGATAAATTCACGGATCTGCGAAGCGGCGAGCAGCAATTTGTGGTTCGTTCCGCTCAAGGGAATGCGACGGACTGAGTTCGAAAACAGTCGCGTATGATGTGTCAGCGAGGGAATTCTAAAAATAAAACACAAAACTGACAGTCCTTCTGAGAGATCTGTCCACGTTCCCTTGAGCTTAAAACAGAGACATTGATAGGAGCACCAAGAGAAAAATAATGTCCCTAAAAAGCGGACACATGCTCGTGTGTAGTAGCTCTCCAAANAAGTAAAACACAAAACTGACAGTCCTTCTGAGAGATCTGTCCACGTTCCCTTGAGATTAAAACACAGACATTTATAGGAGCACCAAGAGAAAAATGTCCCTAAAAAGCGGACACATGCTTGTGTGTAGTAGCTAGAAAATGTTGGTTTTAAAATATATTTTTTTTAAGAACACAATTTTTTTTTTTAACAATTGTTGAGGCAACTACACATGTTTGTTTCGTCGTACAGAACCAATATTTCTCTTTTCGAAATTCAGTTTCCATCATAAAAAAAACTCCATAATTATACGTTTTAAATTATAGAGAAGTGATAACTCAAAAATAAATACTTAAGACAGACTACAAGGGGTTGCTACAGTGCTAGAGATATAGTCCATTCACGGTTACTTATAACTTTTCTGAGCTCCTCCTAAGGTTCNCAAGGGGTTGCTACAGTGCTAGAGATATAGTCCATTCACGGTTACTTATAACTTTTCTGAGCTCCTCCTAAGGTTCTACTTTAAGGATATTCCTCCGCCTCGTGTAGACAAAGCTTAACCAAGTCTAGAAAACTACACCAAAGGGATAGCGCAACGGATTCGTGCGCACTCAGTTCAAAAATATTTCATATAAGAACTATTCCTGACGAAGCTTTACAAACACACCCATTTTCTCCCTTTCTTTATTCATATTAATTATAAATGAAACATTATAATTTACAGGTACAATATAAGTAAATGTTCAATTTATCCAAAAATTATGCTTAAGTTAAGAGAAGTGTAAAACACTTGTGCTTCATGGGATATTTAGAAAACAACCAAGTGCGTCATAAATTGGACGATTTTTCAAAGGTTTGATTCGAAAAGTGTGAAGAAACCGCGAATATAGTATAGAAGAAATAAAATGTACTCGCCCAAGGATTGGCTATAATTCAGTTCTCTTATGTGCACTTTATATCCTCCCGGGATTCGTGTAGGTTCGTTTGATCCAACAGGTGTGTAAATTTTATTGGGACATCCTGCCTGTATGTACTTACATGTTCGACGCTTCAGTCTTCTGTACAATCGAGTCTCGGCTAACTTACATTGGCCGCTGCTCCAGAGCGAATAACCATATCTGTCTTAACCTTGCTAGAACGGGATCGTAACTTTGTTTTATTGCTGGCTTGTCGTCGGTCCAGAGACCCTTTAGGCAGTTTCTAACTAACCGTGATCCAATTTACACGATGTCGCATTCGAAGGCAGCTCCAAAACATGGCAGGCCGAAACGCAATTGAACACGGCTCTCTATATTCATGAAGGCGGCCGTCATGAACTGAGGAAGATACTGCCTGGATTCCGTGCCAGTTTTCTCCCGCAAGTCCTGCAGCCTACTTGGATTGTTCCAGTACAGGCGCACGCTAATTTGACCCTAAAAGAATTAATATTGATTGAGTCGCATAGGGTGATCATGGTGGCGTTCACCATTTTAAAAAACTCTACCCAGGAAGACAGTATCTGCATTATTATCGGTGTACCGTAACAAAAATCTGTACTGTACAATTGATTCTTCGGAAACTAGTAGTTTAGATTATCTGAACTCACAAATACATTATAAAAAAAATTTGCAACATGTTATTGTGGAGTATTCAAAATTGAAGTTGAATTTGACAAGAAAGTTGTGTAGAAATCAAATTTATTATAAACATTCACCAGCATAAAATATTTTGATGTTTCGTAAAAAGGTTNCACCAGCATAAAATATTTTGATGTTTCGTAAAAAGGTTTACTATAAAGATGCAATATTAGGCGATGCAAGAAACGAGTTTTCTCAACTAGTTTGGAAAAAATTATTCGTAAAACATATCAAATAATTTTTTTTAACTGCGTATGTATATTGACACAATTACATGTATAAACAGTGAATTGTTACTACAACATGCATGTTTGTAGTTTCCTAATAGTCAATATTATGTTACTCTCTCTGAACATTCAGCCTACTCTAAGTTCTAAAATATTGTGATTACAACCAATGTTGATATATCATTTTTACCCTTACTAAGCCGCGTAATAAGCTCCTTCAATTACGCCATATCATCACGAATCAGCTTGTATTATCTGATCTGCGAAAATGTCTGCACCTCTCGTTTATGATTGGTTAATGCTGACGACAAGCAGGCAGAACGCCGTTCACATTGGTTGCGAGAAGCATGTTCTACACTAATACAGCGCACAGCAAAATATTTCACGATTACATTACACATGAGCTTGTAAATTAATTTGGGACCGAAAGGCTTAAAGATAACCTTTTTGGAGCACCATTGTATCCTGCGCCGGAAGTTTTCCCTCTGCCAATCTCTCACATGAGGAATCTCGCTTTGCTCCCGACCTCGATGTACTCCTCTGGTCAAGTGCCCTGCGACAAGTCCGGCCTTCTTACACACAAACAACCAGTGGAAATTTATATATTTACCTACACATGCAGCTAGTTTTATGAACCGATTTCACAAAATAACACTTTGATGAGTGCCATTCACTCCAGTGAAGAATTCTCCTCAAATAAATATGAATGTTAATCTGTAGTACTAGTGTATGTTATCTAACAATAAAATTGTAGTCATAAATTAGATTTACATCATATATATTAACTGGGTGTACTATTTTCAATAAAAAATATTAAATTACCTTTTTTTTACAGTACTCTCATGTAGCGATTTAGAAAAAATATCGATATATCGAAATGACTTTATTATATCAACGATGTATTGATGTAAATCGTCGATATATTTCAACGATAGTTTACCGAAATCAATATCTCTTTACATGCATCGGAAATATATATTGTTTTAAGTGCTCTTTTAATAAGTTTTGTTTAAAATACAAAATTTGAATTTAAAAATTACTATGTTTCCTTTGGCGACATGCATCATAATCAGGCGTCACATCTTTCTGCGATGCCTCGTGTCCTCTATATGTTATATTCCAAGGAATTGTACACTTGTCAAGTTCTGTAGTACATAAAATATCGAATATCGATGTGCTGAAAATCGATATTTCTCTTAAGATATATAGTTTAGTGAAACGATACTTTTTTTTATCACTATCCAATATAAATAACATCGATATTTTTTTTCCGATATCAACATCCCTGCAGTGTCGTGCCTGGAAGTTAGAGGTTGTTCGCGGTAAACTCAGCACTTCTGCAAGCCCTGCTTAAGATCGACATGTATGCACAATGCGTATTCCTCCACCATACGAGAAATTAACATTGTCACGGCCTGATGACTTTATTCGTGCGTCGGCAGAGGAAAACTGTGAAACTATAACAAAAGAATATGTTTTAAATTTGCTATTTATTTTACTTACACGTATTAAAAAAAAAAAGCAAAATAAGTAATTTCAGTATTTACTCACGTTAACGTAACGTTTCAATTCAACGTGAAAACGCGAAACTACTTTCCCTCCGTCGTTACCTAATTTGCTTGGCGCATGCCGGTCAGTGTGCCCGTTGATGTACAGGCAAGTAGGAGCAGTGACATTTGTCAAAGGTTGACCACGAACAGCATTTTACAGCATTCGGTTTATTATACAGGATGTATCAGTACAGCGGTTACAAACTCTCAGGAGAGATAGAGTACACCTAGGCGATCGGAAATCACGTAGCAATGCGTAGTCGGAAACGCTTTCCTGGCGCGGTAGTGACGACACAAAACACAAGAAAGGAAGGACACGAACAGGGTGAGAAAACATGTTTATTTTCTTAGTACAGCAAAAATCAAAGAAGGTGTTCGAAATGACGACCCCAGGCCGTGATGCAGGCCTCACATCTCCGGCGCATTGAAGATCTGACGTCGGCGAAAATACCGGGCATGTCCCGGACTTCCCCAGCAGCTGCCACGATGCGTGCAACAAGTTCCTCGACACTGTTAACGGGAGTTTCGTACACCAGTG
>NQII01006614.1:58555-91605 GCA_002778355.1 Clitarchus hookeri | reverse complement strand
ACGTAACACCAGAAGAAGAAATCAAGGCAAGTGAGGTCTGGCGATCGAGCAGGCCAATGCACAGGACCACCCCGCCCGATCGACACCAGAGGTGTGAGGCCTGTATAACGTCCCGGGGTCGTCATTTCGAATACCTTCTTTGATTTTGGCTGTACTAAGAAAATAAACATGTTTTCTTACTCTGTTCGTGGCCTTCCTTTCTTGTGTTTTGTGTCGTCACTACCGCGCCAGGAAAGCGTTTCCGACCATGCATTGCTACGTGATTTCCAATCGTCTAGGTTTACTCTATCTCTCCTGAAAGTTTGTAACCGCTGTACTGATACACCCTGTATATCACATTTCTCATGACAAGTGTCCTGCTTCGTGCGTTAGAAATCTGGTCACCGTATCCCAACCTGAGTGGAATAAACACGAGTTGAGTTAAAGGGAAGTTGGTGAGCCGATAGCTGCAGACTTACCCGTTGTAGGCGAGGAAGGAAAGCAGGAACAAAACACACGCCAGCACGTCAGCACGGCCCACAATCCCAGCCACCTGAAACACAAACACAGCCGTAAGACGATGTTCGCACCCCAACCGCCTTCTGTTTCGTCACTATCGACACTTGGAGCTCTTAACTTTTGCACTGAGAAAAAATATGCTTGTAGGAAGCATCTCGGGCTGTTCAAATAGGGTCAGCTATTTAATTGGTAGTTGGTACTGTCGAAATATTGTTAACTTTGTAATGTCACTCATCGCCACAGTGTTGTGTATATTGGTTTTAGCAACATAAATCTCTATAAATACATTAATTTCGAAGCCTGGAACTTTTCTATTCAGTTTTTTTATCCACGGCAAGTAAATAGATTTGACCAATCATAGAAACGTTTTTTATTCGCACTCATTGAAATAAGTTATATTTTTAAAATGTCGAGATGTTTTTTTGGATCAGTACAAAAAGAGTAAATTAGCGTACTGGTAGTGTTTATTTTTTATTTATGTTTCCAGAAAGCTCCAGAAGCCGTATTACTACCGCGAGTTTTAGCCGGACCATCACAAAAGTAATAAATGAACAGAATTTGTTCCATTAAGAATAACGAAAATAATCTAAAGGCTGTCACCTTATAACATAGATAGTACTACCAACATAACGGTTTGTTATATTCGTGTCTGTGATTGTATTTCCTACTGTAAACATCGTTACTACAGCAGAGCACTGCATTCATATGTACTACAAAACCGATAGTACCTCCAACAGAACAACTTCAACAATATCTGGATTGTTCTCGCAGCAATCAGAATGGTAATCACCTAACAGAATATTTTGTTGCTGCTGCCCTCAAACCCGACTACAGAACTGTTCAGTCCCAGCAATAGAACATTCTGTTAGGTTATTACAATTCTGATCGTTGTGGGAACATTGCAGATATTGTTGAAGTTATCCTGTTGGAGGTACTATTGTGAAGTTATAATGCTGGAGGTACTATTGTTGAAGTTATCCTGTTGGAGGTACTATTGTTGAAGTTATCCTGTTGGAGGTACTATTGTTCAAGTTATTCTGTTGTAGGTACTATCAGTCTTGTAGTAGGAATGCAGTACTCTGCTTTAGCAACGATGTTTAGAGTAGGAAATACAATCACAGACAGGAATACGACAGGCAGTACTGTTGGTGTTGTTATGTACTTACGTAAACAATATTCAGAGGCTTCTGACAACCCATAAGGTGGCTGTCCCCATTTAAACACTCTACATGGCTCCTACAAGTTTATTTTTTCTCAGTGATACACGCATTAAGTACACACGCTCTATCAAATATAATCCTATCTGCTATGCACCCAATATGCGTGAAATAATATGTCGCATCCTGAATGCAAGATTACCGTAACTCAAGAAACGGATTTTTTACCATTTTTCATTTGGAAGGAACTTGACAACGGAAGACTGCCCTAATATAATAATACTGAATATACGATACATAAATGAGCGTCGCACTTCGGAAAACATATTTAATAATCAACCATTAGCATTTCATATTTACAAGTGCAAATATTTTTAAAGGACTGAATCGTGCACTACCACATGTTATTTAGGCTTTAATGCTGCAAAACCCCTGTTGACCCAGTTCTTTGAAAAGATTTAAATAACGCCTTCTTCTTTTACTCTTATTCTTCTTTGAGAGGCGATAGTCTTGCATTATGGGTGCGATATAATGTTTAATTTAAGTAGGCCTTTATAAGTATATTTATATATCATAGTGTAAATTATATAAGTGTAAAATTAACATTGCCATATATATAATCAATTCTATCCAAATATCTATAAAGAAAAACAGAAATATTGTTTAAAATAAATTGTTTTACTATTGTACTATTATTAATTTTAATAATTCTCCCCAACTGAATAAATAAAACCATTTAAAAGTTAAGTTTACAAGTACCCCCTATCTTCCACCATATTTTCAGAACAGTCTTTAGCAAACTGTATGCGCACGTCAAATTATCTTAAATAATAAATTTTATGGTTAGCTAATTACGATTACTATTTTAATATCGCAAAAATAACGTCTTGCAAGAAAGTAGGTTTACTGCAGTTTCTGCCCAAGGGAAAGGACATGCGTTTATAAAGCGCCTATGTTAAAGNTCTTGCAAGAAAGTAGGTTTACTGCAGTTTCTGCCCAAGGGAAAGGACATGCGTTTATAAAGCGCCTATGTTAAAGATGATTTTATTACCATGAACACAATATTTAATTGCGAAATATCAAGAAAGCGAACTCTCGCGCCACAATGCTGACAACTTTTGAGAAAAGTGTTCACATGCTATCACTCTTAACAAACCTACTGTGTAAGTGTATGGACCAGATTCGCCCTTCTCACAAAGTAATGGGTAAATAAATATTTTGATGAATGTGTGATTCATACAAATTGAATAATACGAATTTTCCGTACTTAAGTAAACACCTAAAATATTTTAAAGAATAAGAAAAAAAAATTTCTTAGTAGTATTACTTGAGAGAAACATAAATAATATGTATAAAAACAAAACAAATGCTGACGAATAATAAAGGTGCATAAATGGCAAACCACTACTTCTTTTTAACATATTTATTGGTATAGGTTTATAATAAAGTTCTACCTTGTACACACTTTATGCTTGCTGGTAAAATCTAAGGTTTCATTAAACGTAATAACATCTAAAGTTATGCACTTGCGCTAACGTGTAAAATGAGTAATAAATATTTTACTACTGGATAGGNAAACGTAATAACATCTAAAGTTATGCACTTGCGCTAACGTGTAAAATGAGTAATAAATATTTTACTACTGGATAGGATAAGCCCACATTGGAATCAATTACGAAAAATGTGAGAGTATTTTATATTTTTGTTAACATTTCAAAGAGTTCAGCCGGACTGTTAAAAATGCTCCAGGGGTATTTCCGGTCGATGAGAATGAGTTACGTAAGACAGCGTAATGATTAAAACTGTTTAGTCTTTCCGCCACCGCTTTTACAAGNTAAGAAAATAAACATGTTTTCTCACCCTGTTCGTGTCCTTCCTTTCTTGTGTTTTGTGTCGTCACTACCGCGCCAGCAAAGCGTTTCCGACCACGCATTGCTATGTGATTTCCGATCGTCTAGGTGTACTCTATCTCTCCTGAAAGTTTGTCACCGCTATACTAATATGTCCTGTATATCACATTTCTTATGACAAGTGTCCTGCTTCGTGCGTTAGAAATCTGGTCACCGTATCCCAACCTGATTGGAATAAACACGAGTTGAGTTAAAGGGAAGTTGGTGAGCCGACAGCTGCAGACTTACCCGTTGTAGGCGAGGAAGGAAAGCAGGAACAAAACACACGCCAGCACGTCAGCACGGCCCACAATCCCAGCCACCTGAAACACAAACACAGCCGTAAGACGATGTTCGCGCCCCAGCCGCCTTCTATCTCGTCACTATCGACACTTGGAGCTCTTAACTTTTGCACTGAGAAAAAATATGCTTGTAGGAAGAAATCTCGGACTGTTCAAATAGGGTCAGCTATTTAATTGGTAGTTGGTACTGTCGAAATATTGTTAACTTTGTAATGTCACTCATCGCCACAGTGTTGTGTATATTGGTTTTAGCAACATAAATCTCTATAAAGACATTAATTTCGAAGCCTGGAACTTTTCTATTCAGTTTTTTATCCATGGCAAGTAAATAGATTTGACCAAACATAGAAACGTTTTTTATTCGCACTCATTGAAATAAGTTATATTTTTAAAATATCGAGATGTTTTTTGGATTAGTACAACAAGAGTAAATTAGCGTACTGGTAGTGTTTATTTTTTTATTTATGTTTCCAGAAAGCCCCAGAAGCCATATTACTACCGCGAGTTTTAGCAGGACCATCACAAAAGTAATAAATTAACTGAATTTGTTCCATTAAGAATAACGAAAATAATCTAAAGCGTGTCACGTTATAACATAGATAGTACTACCAACATAACGGTTTGTTGTATTCGTGTCTGTGATTGTATTTCCTACTGTAAACATCGTTACTACAGCAGAGCACTGCATTCATATGTACTACAAAACCGATAGTACCTCCAACAGAACAACTTCAACAATATCTGGATTGTTCTCGCAGCAATCAGAATGGTAATCACCTAGCAGAATATTTTGTTGCTGCTGCCCTCAAACCCGACTACAGAACTTTTCAGTCCCAGCAATAGAACATTCTGTTAGGTTATTACAATTCTGATCGTTGTGGGAACATTGCAGATATTGTTGAAGTTATCCTGTTGGAGGTACTATTGTGAAGTTATAATGTTGGAGGTACTATTGTTGAAGTTATCCTGTTGGAGGTACTATTGTTGAAGTTATCCTGTTGGAGGTACTATTGTTGAAGTTATCCTGTTGGAGGTACTATTGTTGAAGTTATCCTGTTGGAGGTACTATTGTGAAGTTATAATGTTGGAGGTACTATTGTTGAAGTTATAATGTTGCAGGTACTATTGTTGAAGTCATCATGTTGGAGGTAATATTGTTGAAGTTATCATGTTGGAGGTACTATTGTTGAAGTTATCCTGTTGGATGTACTATTGTTAAGGTTATCCTGTTGGAGGTACTATCAGTTTTGTAGTAGGAATGTAGTGCTCTGCTTTAGCAACTATGTTTAGAGTAGGAAATACAATCACAGACAGGAATACGACAGGCAGTTCTGTTGGTGTTGTTATGTACATATGTAAACAATATTTAGAGGCTTCTTACAACCCATAAGGTGGCTGTCCCCATTTAAACTCTCTAGATGGCTCCTACAAGTTTATTTTTTCTCAGTGATACACGCATTAAGTACACACGCTCTATCAAATTTAATCATATCTGCTATGCACCCAATATTGCGTGAAGTAACATGTCGTATCCTGAATGCAAGACTACCATAACTCAATAAATGGATTTTTTTACCATTTTTCAGTTGGAAGGGAACTTGACAACGGAAGACTGTCCTAATATAATAATACTGAGTATACGATACATAAATGAGGTTCACACTTCGGAAAACATATTTAATAATCAGCCATTAGCATTTCATATTTACAAGTGCAAATATTTTTTAAGGACTGAATCGTGCACTACCACATGTTATTTAGGTTTTAATGCTGCAAAACCCCTGTTGACCCAGTTCTTTGAAAATATTTAAATAACGCCTTCTTCTTTTACTCTTATTCGTCTTTGAGAGGCGATAGTCTTGCATTACGGGTGCGATATAATGTTTAATTTAAGTATGCCTTTGCAAGTATATTTATATATCATAGTGTAAATTATATAAGTGTAAAATTAACATTGCCATATATATAATCAATTCTATCCAAATATCTATAAAGAAAAACAGAAATATTGTTTAAAATAAATTGTTTTACTATTGTACTATTATTAATTTTAATAATTCTCCCCAACTGAATAAATAAAACCATTTAAAAGTTAAGTTTACAAGTACCCCCTATCTTCCACCATATTTTCAGTACAGTCTTTAGCAAACTGTATGCGCACGTCAAATTATCTTAAATAATAAATTTTATGATTAGCTAATTACGATTACTATTTTAATATCGCAAAAATAATGACTTGCAAGAAAGTAGGTTTACTGCAGTTTCTGCCCAAGGGAAAGGACATGCGTTTATAAAGCGCCTATGTTAAAGATGATTTTATTACCATGAACACAATATTTAATTGCGAAATATCAAGAAAGCGAACTCTCGCGCCACAATGCTGACAACTTTTGAGAAAAGTGTTCACATGCTATCACTCTTAACAAACCTACTGTGTAAGTGTATGGACCATATTCGCCTTTCTCACAAAGTAATGGGTAAATAAATATTTTGATGAATGTGTGATTCATACAAATTGAATAATACGAATTTTCCGTACTTAAGTAAACACCTAAAATATTTTAAAGAATAAGAAAAAAAAATTTCTTAGTAGTATTACTTGAGAGAAACATAAATAATATGTATAAAAACAAAACAAATGCTGACGAATAATAAAGGTGCATAAATGGCAAACCACTACTTCTTTTTAACATATTTATTGGTATAGGTTTATAATAAAGTTCTACCTTGTACACACTTTATGCTTGCTGGTAAAATCTAAGGTTTCATTAAACGTAATAACATCTAAAGTTATGCACTTGCGCTAACGTGTAAAATGAGTAATAAATATTTTACTACTGGATAGGATAAGCCCACATTGGAATCAATTACGAAAAAATGTGAGAGTATTTTATATTTTTGTTAACATTTCAAAGAGTTCAGCCCGACTGTTAAAAATGCTCCAGGGGTATTTCTGGTCGATGAGAATGAGTTACGTAAGACAGCGTAATGATTAAAACTGTTTAGTCTTTCCGCCACCGCTTTTACAAGCCCACAACTTGAAACAATGGCGAACGATAACGCGTCGTGGGAAACGAGCATCCATTATGAACGGCATTCATCTGCTCCCTTCGTAGCGCTCTCCACCTCTTCTCCCTTTTGTACTTTCATTCGACACTCGCCAGTCCCGGCAGATGAGTTCGATTGTGTTTTCAATTCAAGTCAACAAAAAAAAAAGAGCTTTCAACAAGCGCACACAGAAAATGCTGAACACCAGAACAGGTTTGAACTTTACGGATTCTTCTATAGAGACCTTCCTTCTGCTATCAAACATAACGAGTCGGTGTACGAACTGATGATGACGACCTATCGATAGAGGCTTGAAAAACTCGCGGGTTCAGTAACGCGTAGGTTAGAATTCACAGTTTTATGTTAAAACAATCAGATATCAACGACTCGTTGGTAGAAACCTGAAAAATTCGCGGATTCATTTTGGGACAAGCTAGAGTTCAAAAAACATGTGTTTATATAACTTCAGCTATTGGACCACGTGGTGTTTGACACCTTCCGGGGAACGCTAGCCCAATCGTTGCCTTCCACTGTGACAGCAGACAACCAATGTGCAGTTGACATCGGCGTATTTGTACATAAGACTGTAGAATTCAGCCTGCAGGTCCTTTAACTCGCGAATTTTTCAGGTCTCTACTCATTGGTTGCTTGCTGCCAGGGTAGATGGCATTGATTGGGCATGCGTTTTTTTTTGTAAGGTTGTTTATTGGCCCAGAGATCTCAGGGACGGGACAAATAACGTTTGTATCAGTCGCAAAAGTGACACAGAAGTACACGCTCATAATTTCTAACTTGTCTCGAAATGAATTCGCGAATGTTCCATGTCTCTATCTGTCGAACTTGTTTTGAAGGCTCACAGCGAATTGCTCCAGCGAACATGAATTTCTAAGCAAACTATGTTTTTGCTTTTGCACAAGTGTAAGGGCTAAAAGTTTAACCGGAATCCGATGTACAGATATAGAGCTCAAAACATCGTCTTTGTTGAAACCAATAAAAAACTGGANAAAAGTTTAACCGGAATCCGATGTACAGATATAGAGCTCAAAACATCGTCTTTGTTGAAACCAATAAAAAACTGGAAGCAATGTTTATTTCGTGTAATGTTATACGTTACGGTAGAGATAAACAGTTACTTAAGGCTATAGAGCAGGCAGATGAAGAATTTCCGCAAAGAACTAAGTATGCCTACAATCAACATTAAACACAAAGTATGAAACAGAAAAATTTCTGATTTGACATCGAATTATTAAAAAATATGAGGTATATTTTTGTTTTTTTATTTGAGCGAAATGTTATTACCTACAATACGTACAAGTTGAACAATTTTTGGTACAATTATAAGTTAATTAACTTTTTATTATCAAACACCTTTACGAATGACAGTTGCACGCAGTTTCAAAGTGTGTCTTCTCCTGAAGCTTTATACAAAATGGCAGTTGAAGAATACATCCCTTAGTTCAGAAGCAAAACGACTTCTTTGATAAAATGCCTTATTTGCTTCTTTTACTCTCAAATTCCATAATGTATTTTTGGTACAACGTTTACTATTCCAAAATGTCTCTCGAAATCCACAAGTCTTTTCTCCTATGTACTGTTACACATCGACTCTTGTTTAACATGTTTTCTGCCTTTTAAGCAAATTATTACGATTTTGATAGATAAACTTGATTAAATATCACATATCCAATAACTGATAATGTTGCATAAAAGGATTTCAAAAGGATTAGCATGTAAATTATTGTTTCGTGAGTTTTTTTTTATTATCTACAAGTTTTGATAGACTGATAAAAGACGTTTCGGAGATGGCCACACACCCGGAAGGATGAATTGAAATGGGCCTGAAAGAGTTAAGAAAATGATTAAGAGTAATATTTTGAAATAATTATTTCTTTGTGGGGAATTTCTCTTACAACCCTTAGTAATCTCTGTCTGTGTACGATAATCATCGATAGCAGTATACTGTGCATTTTAATACAGGCTGTTCAAGGTCAACGAAGCAATTTTGAAAGCCAGATCTACTATTCTCCTTATTCAGTATCCTACTATTTGCAAAATTGTACATTTATAAAGGCCTAATGGCATAATTCAACCATCAGTCAAGAGTTAAGTTGAAATTGTTGTAAAACTTAATTGCGTTACAAATATGCCGTTTCTTATAATAATGCGTAACAACAAGAAAAAAACATAAAATTGATTAACAATAAATATAAACAGCGCACTCACAATAAAAAGTCGAGTGTATATATATGGGCTGTTCAAGGTCACTTCCAACTTCCGGAAGCCCTGCTAAAGTTTTACTTTCAGGATATTACTCCGCTTATGGAAAAAAAGCTTAACAAAGTATATAAAATTACACCCAAGGGACAGCGCACCGGATTCTTCCGCACTCAGCGTAATTTTATTTTGCATATGAACTATTTCTTACCAGGCATTACCAACACACCTGTTTTCTCCCTGTTTTATTCGTATTAATTATAAATGAAATATTATAATTTATAAACAGAATCTATGTATAGGTGATGAGCAAAACATCAATTTAAATAAAAGTTAGGTACTTTTATAATAATACATAAATAAAACGCTTGTAATATGAGATATTTAGGAAACAACCGAATACGCCATTCATAGTGTTATATTTAAAATGGTTGATTCAAAGAGAGCCGAGAAACCATCCAATAGACTATATAGTCTATTGGCAGTATTTTCGCACGTTATTAATGAAACCTTTGAAAATCAACCCCACCCATGACATGTCTGGTAGTTTACTGTTTACTAAATATGCCACGTTTCACCGGCGTTTTCTAATTCTGTTAACGCAAACGCATTTTATTTCGGTTAAATTGGAACTTTATATTATTTAATCTATGAATTACTCTTTTTAATTAAAAATTAACATCAATAAATACAGGTTGAAAATAGGTGTGCTGGCAGTGCCTAGTAAGAAAGCAAGAAATAGTTCTCCCGCGAAATATTAAAAAAAATTGAGTGCGCACAAATGCGGTGCGTTGTCCCTTTGGTGTAATTTTCTGAGACTCGGTCAGGCTTTGTTTGCAAGAGGCGGAGGAATATCCTGAAAGGAACTCTTCAGCAGGGCTTCAGAAAAGTTGAAGTTAACCATGACAGAGCTCTGTATCGTAGCATACCCGCGGTTAGCGGGCAGTGATTGTTTTTTTTTTTTTCCAATCTTGATTTTGAAAGTGCCTACTTAATCACCAGCATCCTGTATTCTTCCCCTTGCATCTGTCGAAAGAAGCAGTGGAATCGAGAGTAGGAAAGCAGGAGAAGCGCGTTAATGTTNGGACAGCGCACCGGATTCTTCCGCACTCAGCGTAATTTTATTTTGCATATGAACTATTTCTTACCAGGCATTACCAACACACCTGTTTTCTCCCTGTTTTATTCGTATTAATTATAAATGAAATATTATTATTTATAAACAGAATCTATGTATAGGTGATGAGCAAAACATCAATTTAAATAAAAGTTAGGTACTTTTATAATAATACATAAATAAAACGCTTGTAATATGACATATTTAGGAAACAACCAAATACGTCATTCATAGTGTTATTTTTAAAATGGTTGATTCAAAGAGTGTCGAGAAACCGCCAATAGACTATATAGTCTATTGGCTGTATTTTCGCACGTTATTAATCAAACCTTTGAAAATCAACCCCACCCATGACATGTCTGGTAGTTTACTGTTTACTAAATATGCCACGTTTCACCGGNATCAACCCCACCCATGACATGTCTGGTAGTTTACTGTTTACTAAATATGCCACGTTTCACCGGCGTTTTCTAATTCCGTTAACGTAAACGTATTTTATTTTGGTTAAAATGGAACTTTATATTATTTAATCTATGAATTACTCTTTTTAATTAAAAATTAACATCAATAAATACAGGTTGAAAATAGGTGTGCTGGCAGTGCCTAGTAAGAAAGCAAGAAATAGTTCTCCCGCGAAATATTTAAAAAAAATTGAGTGCGCACAAATGCGGTGCGTTGTCCCTTTGGCGTAATTTTCTGAGACTCGGTTAGGCTTTGTATGCAAGAGGCGGAGGAATATCCTGAAAGGAACTCTTCAGCAGGGCTTCAGAAAAGTTGGAGTTAACAATGACAGAGCTCTATACCGTAACATACGCGCAGTTAGCGGGCAGTGATTGTTTTTTTTTTCTTCCAATCTTGATTTCGAAAGTGCCTACTTTATCACCAGCATCCTGTATTCTTCCCCAGCATCTGTCGAAAGAAGCAGTGGAATCGAGAGCAGGAAAGCAGGAGAAGCGCGTTCATGTTACCGTGGATCTCAAAAGAGAGTATTGATTTCCCGCGTTGTATGACGTCACTCGGTAGCGCCGCATAGAGAGCCTCCCTCATGCTCACGTGACTCTACAGTCGGATGGAGATTGTAGACATAAAAGAGTTTTGCGAGCTGCTCCGGAGTAATATCTTTTGTCTCCTGTAGCATTTTCTAATAAATATGATAATGCATGAAACAGTTTTTTAATTCTTTCCTTCAAAAGGGTTTTTACGGTGACTGCCGGTTTTTCCCTTTCTCTTATAAATATAGTTTAGCTATAAGCACACTTAGGGAGGTTGTCATGGCCAAAAGCAGGCCATGGCAGCCCAATCCTTGTAGGCGTATGGGGCTCAGCCCTGAGACGCACTTAACTCCCGTTCCTACCGCGGGCTCATATAACACTTAGTTTTAGAGTAGTTAGTTAAAAAAAAAGAAGTTCCGGAGTAATTTCGCGGGTTGCAACTTCAGAGCGCAGGACGTTAGGAGTAAGAAGCAAGTGCGTGCGTATGCAAATAACAGATGTATGGAAACAATCGGAGTAACGCGATGCGGTCGGCAGCTAGATCGGTTACTGCTGCTACAATGGCAGGCTATCAAGATATAAGTGAGTTTGAACGTTGTGTTATAGTCGGCGCACGAGAGATGGGACATAGTATCTCCGAGGTAGCGATAACATTTGGATGTTTCCCGTACGACCATTTCACGAGTGTACCGTGAATATCGGGAATCCGTGTAAAACATCACATCTTCGACATCGCTGCGGCCGAAAAAAGATGGTGAAAGAACGGGACAAACGACGAGTGACGAAAATCATTAAACGTGACAGACGTGCAAACCTTTCTCAAATTGGCGCAGATTGGATTTGTNGAAAAAAGATGGTGAAAGAACGGGACAAACGACGAGTGACGAAAATCATTAAACGTGACAGACGTGCAAACCTTTCTCAAATTGGCGCAGATTGGATTTGTGGACTGCCCTNGGTGTGCCAGTTTTTTTGGCTCTTCAGTGTATAACAATGAAGGTCACAAGACCTTTGTGAAATGCATTCTTTAAATTTTATGTATAAAATAGAAAAGTAAATGTTGATAAAACATTTGTTTTTCACGTCAATTTTCTTAGTCGTAAACGTGCCTTGTTAACACACAAGCTTACTGCATTACTGCACAGAAATTATTACTAAAGCGAAGGCCACGGAAGTATAAAACTATGTATCTAAGTCTTAACTTTCTTTGAGTTTTACTTTAATCCTAAGTTTGCTATACTACCTATTTTCACCACTTTTACGATAATTTGTTAAGGACATATGATAAATGAAACATACACTTAGGTTNTGCTATACTACCTATTTTCACCACTTTTACGATAATTTGTTAAGGACATATGATAAATGAAACATACACTTAGGTTTAGTATGACGCAAACAACTCTACTTTACTGTTGTTAGATGTTGCGATATCTTGCCACGGAGGCTTGTTACATTTTGGACATCCCTTTCACTCAAACGGAAAATGCATAGTAACTATGTAAATTAATTCAAATGGATTTTCTTTTTTGCAACTAAATTAACTGCAGATTAATATAAGTTAAAAGTTATAGTAAATAATGTTTATGTATATGCGCATTTTTAGAAGGTTGATTTCTACGAGTTTCACCGTTACGTCTTTTTTTTTTATTAGCTGCCGAGGTAAATGTAATAACATATTTTTACAGGATTTGACGTCATCAAGTGGAATGTACACCTAATTAATGGGCTGAAATTAAAAGTCAGGAGTCATACTTTTGACAGAAAAGAAGACGTGCATACAGTTTGGTTTTTACAGACATGTGCATGGTGTTCTATGACTTATTAATCATTTCAAAATTAATACAGTTATGTCTAATGAGTAAAGATATCATTATTTTATGAACAAAACTGTGGTAAGTAACGTCAGAAATGGAGAAATAGAGCGACGNGTTCTATGACTTATTAATCATTTCAAAATTAATACAGTTATGTCTAATGAGTAAAGATATCATTATTTTATGAACAAAACTGTGGTAAGTAACGTCAGAAATGGAGAAATAGGGCGACGCAAATAACAATTTAAAGGGAACGTCTACTACTGATCGGATTCTTTTCACAGTTATAATAAAAGAGAATATTTCGAAAGATTAGGGGCAGCGGTGGCGTTGTGTCCAGAGCGCTCGCCTCCCACCACGGCGATCCGGGCTCGATCCCCGGCGGGTTCGCTCCCGGATTTTCGCATGTGGGAATCNTGCTATACTACCTATTTTCACCACTTTTACGATAATTTGTTAAGGACATATGATAAATGAAACATACACTTAGGTTAAGTATGACGCAAACAACTCTACTTTACTGTTGTTAGATGTTGCGATCTCTTGCCACGGAGGCTTGTTACATTTTGGACATCCCTTTCACTCAAACGGAAAATGCGTAGTAACTATGTAAATTAATTCAAATGGATTTTCTTTTTTGCAACTAAATTAACTGCAGATTAATATAAGTTAAAAGTTATAGTAAATAATGTTTATGTATATGCGCATTTTTAGAAGGTTGATTTCTACGAGTTTCACAGTTACGTCTTTTTTTTTTTTATTAGCTGCCGAGGTAAATGTAGTAGCATATTTTTACAGGATTTGACGTCATCAAGTGGAATGTACACCTAATTAATGGGCTGAAATGAAAAGTCAGGAGTCATACTTTTGACAGAAAAGAAGACGTGCATACAGTTTGGTTTTTACAGACATGTGCATGGTGTTCTATGACTTATTAATCATTTCAAAATTAATACAGTTATGTCTAATGAGTAAAGATATCATTATTTTATGAACAAAACTGTGGTAAGTAACGTCAGAAATGGAGAAATAGAGCGACGCAAATAACAATTTAAAGGGAACGTCTACTACTGATCGGATTCTTTTCACAGTTATAATAAAAGAGAATATTTCGAAAGATTAGGGGCAGCGGTGGCGTTGTGTCCAGAGCGCTCGCCTCCCACCACGGCGATCCGGGTTCGATCCCGGATTTTCGCATGTGGGAATCTTGCAGCACGATGCCGCTGCCAGCGGGGGTTTTCTCGGGGTACTCCCGTTTCTCCCGTCCTTGCATTCCAGCGCCGCTCCATTCTAGGGTCTCATTTCTGTCATGCCCGGGGATGACGGTCACCTACGGGTCCCAGCTGGAAAGACCGTCACTCGGAGGGTGTCGCCTTGCCCTGGATGCACTCCCCACACGCCGTTCTTCTTCGACAGATTATATACAAGTATGAAAGAGCAAAGACCTTGCTATATATTGATAGCGAGACTCACTATCGCGCAGTTTTATGTCGGTTAGAAAATCTCTATGACTGAATATTTCTGATCAGAGATACCAGGTTCTATTTCTGCAAAATACTTACATTAAAGTTCTGTCGATATATATAGCATGCCTACCGTAGTGAAATTCGCATTGAGTGGAGGAATAAGAACAAAGAAAATATATTTTAAAATTAAGAAAATAAATTTGCGTATGCCACGCTTTAGGTTTTTGTGTCTTCATTCATTCCACGCCTGCGATTTGGCAAAACACTTCCGTATTTACTTTGTACAAAATGTTCAAAATTATGTAAAAAGTTGTCGAGTGGAAAGGTTTCGAAAGCTTCTAACAGCGAGTTGTTGAGAGCCGATGAAGCGTGGTGAGTACGGACAGCGCCGGAATGCAGTGGTGGGGAAAACGGGAGATCCCCGATAAAACCCGCCGACCAGCGGCATCGTCCGGCAAGATTTTAACATGCAAAAATTCGGGAGCGACCCCATCGGGAATCGATTTGGTGGGAGGAGAGTAGTCTGACCACTGCACCACCGCGGCCCCCTGTGTTCAAAAGTGAAACACAATGAACAGACAAGCAGTTGTTAAAAAAAAAAAAAAAATTGATGAAACTATAAGCTAAGAGATTTCTATCATCAAAAAAATTTTTAGAGCGGAGAAATTTGCTTCTTGCGCTTCCCGTACCTTGAAACATTTTACCTCACTGTTCGCGTACATAAGAAAGAGAAGAAACAATGTTTCATGGAGCTGCTGTACGGAGCAAAAGACGGGGACAAGGGAATGGGGGGTGGGAATCCAACAAAGGCCACTCAAGGAATATTTGGCTCAAGGCGGAATCCATTTCGCAAGATGATATTAAAGTCTTTGAAACTTGCCCCGCGCTACATCCGAGCAATCTCGGCGCCAATAGCGACACGAAACTACGCGATGCGCAAAAGACAGAAGTGCGTCGTGTCTTCATTACTGCGCTCTCATTTATACGTCATTCCGCTTTGCCCTCGGATTCCTGTCAAGAAATATTACAGAAGTTACCGGACTGCAGACGCAAGTTCCTGCGATATTAAATGATGTCGAATTTACTTATTTCACTAAAAGAACATAAAATTTTTTTTTTAAATTGCTTTGCATAGGGACAAAATTAACATATATTTAGTTGCCGCAACAAAATATTTTGTTGAGCAAACAAAACTCGTAAAGCAACAAAATTAATTCTGTTCGTCTCACAAAATGCACATTTTAATAAACAAAACCTATGTTAGGCGAAAGTAAATTAGATTGGCCAACAACATATTTTGTTGACTCAACTATATGCATTTGTTTGGCCAATTTTTTGATTGCTTCGTTCTAAAATACACCTCGAGAGTTAGTTTGAAATTTTTGTGATAATTAGGATAGTAATGGTGTTTACAAGTTTCTCTATTAATGCTTAAGAATGGTATAAACATCCAAATCAAACAAGCTCGGCAAGAAACCATAAATTAAAGCTGTGAAACTTGAAATAATTATTCCCGCACGTCCAGTATTTTAAATGTGCGTATTAAAAAATATACAACTTCATTAGTAGTCATTTTAGCTCAGGCGTTGCGCTCGGGTGTAGATAATTTAGGTTTGAGTCTCTGTGGGCCTTTCAATATATATTTTTATAACAGCCGAAATTGTTAAATATACGTGGGGGAAACAAATCTTTAGTTTCACCATCTAAACCCTTGTTTGGCCAACCGAATAAGAACTAAAAAGGATTTGGTTTCAACAACAAAATATTTTAGTGCCCCTATACACACAATTAATTTGGCTGCTCCAAACAAACTTTACTTGATTCAACAAAACCTTTTTCTCAATGAAATTTCGTAACGCTCCAACAATCGCTAAAGATACTGCTTCTTAACTTTTACCTATAAGTCGATAACCACGTGCGCTCATGGTACAATTTAAGTTATATTCTTGTCTTCATCTTTATACATGTAACAGTTTGTTAGAATAGGTCAGTCAAATTGTACTTAAAAATGGGGTTTGATGGAAATAATTCCAACAGTTTTGAAACTTGGAGCACTTACACACATATATGGCCTATAAATTACACTAGTCTTTCTGCCTCGTACGAGGTGAGCTAGTGACGCCATATTGGAAAAATGACGCCGAAAACCAGTTTCTGGTGAATACCTCAGTAATGATGGGGCACGAGGGAAAATGTTTTCTTACGAAAATAAAGATATTTCCTTTCTCTTAAAAAAAAAGGTTCTATTTACGTATTCCGTAAAAACCTACAGTTTTTGAGTAATCGCGAAAAATGTCTTCTAAATGATTAACAAATTGGCTAAAATTGTATTATTTTTAATATATATTTAAATTGTATACATTTTTATATTGTTACACCAAAGTTATCACNATTGGCTAAAATTGTATTATTTTTAATATATATTTAAATTGTATACATTTTTATATTGTTACACCAAAGTTATCACCGTCAACATTATATATGTGAAACTGTATTTGTTGTTAATAATGGTTATTTATTGAGTTGTCATGTCTCAACATCGAAAGGACGCTGTCAGTGTTGTCCGAGTCTGGTGGAGAGTGAGGATGGGAGGACTCACATCGGTTTTTTTCCTCACCAAATATTTAAGNATTGGCTAAAATTGTATTATTTTTAATATATATTTAAATTGTATACATTTTTATATTGTTACACCAAAGTTATCACGTCAACATTATATATGTAAAACTGTATTTGTTGTTAATAATGGTTATTTATTGAGTTGTCATGTCTCAACATCGAAAGGACGCTGACAGTGTTGTCCGAGTCTGGTGGAGAGTGAGGATGGGAGGACTCACATCGGTTTTTTTCCTCACCAAATATTTAAGTGATGTTTTACATGATTAACTTTAATTTATATTAACCTTGTGAAAAGTATATAATGTTGCTCTTGGTTACTGGTTTAGACAATTTTATTCTCTCCGATGTGTATGGGACATTATCTACGAAAGGCAAAGTCCTTTACACAGGTTCATTAAGTGGGTCACCGTCTTCATTTGGTTCGAGAAAGGAAGTATCCTCTTGATCAAGGTAATCTATATCGTCAAAATTCAAATATGATTGTTTCTTTCAGGTTGCACATATTGCACACCTTTTCACCGACTTTTCTGCAGCCACAAAACTGTGTACATCCTTTTTTTTTTTTTTTTGCATTTGCATGAAATAAACTTTAAGACAGCTTCAGGTGCCGGTTCCTGTACAGTAGGAAAATGGAAAAGGCCGTGTTTGGTCAATTTACAGCCCCACTCTTGAGGATACATAGTGGTTCCATACCCCCTGCTAAATCAGATAGTAAACTAGTAGAAAGTGTTTCCCTCTACTGGGCTTGAGAAAACAAACATTACATTTAGCACATGCTAACACTGACTCAATAACTAACACGTCAACATCCTCACCGCCACCAACAGCAGCAGATTGATTCTCAGTTGACACACACACACACACACACACACACACACACACACACATATATATATATATATAGCTGTGTTTAGAAAGAGTGTATCAGCCTCCCCTTGTGCCTGCTAACAATGTGGCCAGAGTTTGTTAACTTTAGGCTCGACATTTGATAGGTCTTGCTTTATTTTTTCGTTTGAAAGAAATCTATCTTAGGACACACGGACTATTGTTTCGTCAAAAAATAACGCCGATTGACTGGTTGACTCGATATCGTCGAAGACGTTCGGCTCTTGGCACGGGTGTTTCCAGGATTTCCTGGCTAGTCATCAAATACGACAACTGCACTGTCGGTGTAGTACTTTTCGATATGCTCTATGCAGTGATTGGATATTGAGGCAAACATGTCTTGCTGATGCCACGAAACTCTGTCCAATAGGTACCCGCCATCCACAATGTGCACTGCCTTTCCAAATTCCGGCTCTTGTAATAGTTGTGGGGATAGGGCATACATGGCTGATTTGTTGGATTTCTCATTCCAAAATCATCAAATAAAGAGTGGAAAAGGGGCTAATTCTTATTGCNTTCCAAATTCCGGCTCTTGTAATAGTTGTGGGGATAGGGCATACATGGCTGATTTGTTGGATTTCTCATTCCAAAATCATCAAATAAAGAGTGGAAAAGGGGCTAATTCTTATTGCAAGTAAACTTTATTGTTTGGAAAACCAGAGTAGAGTCATGTATTTCAAGCCCAATCTGCTGTGCCCCAAGAAGAGTTGCTCTTTTTCCCGATAAGATTTAACTTCTCAGAAGTTACTTCCAAATGTGCTGCTCATTAGTGACCCACCAATTTCTGAAGGATTGAATGAGTCAACTTGTTTACTTCCGATGATTCCACGGCTGACTGACATGATTTCATTTGTAACTGGAAATGGGCAATGAGAAAAAAACCATTGGAAAAAACATTCAGCATCTTTATTGTTCTTTTATTTTGGAGATTCTCTTAACTGAACCTGCTGCTCTATTGTATGAAAATAAATGCCAAAAATTTCCTCCGGTTCTTCTAAAACAGTTAAAATGGCTGGCATTCCAATTATTCATTTTTCCAAAACACTGTCTGTCATCCCTCGATCCTGTGTAAGGCTACTGGTGCTTTTAATTTTACTCATTAAAGATTCTTCTATGGACACATCACTCCAGATTCCCGCAGACCTTCTCAGAGCGTTTATGGCGAAATACCCATCAGTGACAAACTTTTAATACTCTGTTGGATCCATCTGTGATTATAAGTTTGGCATATATTTAAGGTAGAGGTGGTACGATTTGGCATACAAGAAGAGACCACTTACATGAAAGAAAGATAGTATTTATTGTACACATTTTAAATCTAACTGCTAGTTTCCCGGCCTTTCTACATCGATGAACTCTTTCAATAATGTCACCATGTTAAAGTACTGTATCCACAGCTTAGCAGATGGACCGTTCTTTGCTAGCTCAGTAAGTTTATTTGCGAATTTTTGAGCTGAGATTTTAATGATTTCATCCTAAATCTTGGTAAAATATTAGTTATTAATATCTTAAAGAGCTTTAACACACACGTCACAATGTTATCAAATTTGTTTGTCTCTATAATGAGCTTTTCAAAGCTAATTGTGCCAAAATGTTTCCTCTAACTGCTTTAGCATACTCATGGCTCGTAAGCATTTTGTTAACTGATACCGATGCACAAATTGTGCTGAAGAGATCTTTCAGCCCAATTCCACTCATAATATACCCTATTGCACCCATTACGGACACTAAAAGGTTAAATCCTAGGCGAATAGTGACGTTGGGGATTGAAGGGTCGTTCAATGATAAAAATATGTCACGTGTTTGATATACACTGAAGAGTCAAATAAACTGGCACACCTGCCTAATATCGTGTAGACCTCCCCCCTCCCCCCGTGGAGCGCGCAGAAGTGCCTCAAGACGACGTGGCATGGACTCGACTAATGTCTGAAGGTATGCAGGAGGCAATTCACATCATGAATCCTTCAGGGCAGTCCACAAATCCAATCTGCGCCAATTTGAGAAAGGGTTGCTCGTCTGTCACGTGTAATGATTCTCTTCAGTCGTCGTTTTCTCGTTCTTTCACGATCATTTTTCCGGCCGCAGCGATGTCGAAGATGTGATGTTTTACCGGATTCCCAATATTCACGGCACACTCGTGAAATGGTCGTGCGCGAACATCCAAATGTTATCGCTACCTCGTAGATGCTATGTCCCATCTCTCGTGCGCCGACTATAACACCACGTTCAAATTCACTTAAATCTTGATAACCTGCCATTGTAGCAGCAGTAACCGATCTAGCTGCTGACCGCATCGCGTTACTCTGATTGGTTCCATACCTCTGTTATTTGTATACGCACGTCTATACCAGTTTTTTTTGGCTATTCAGTGTACAAGGGCTGGTCTGGTAAAAGGTGACAAAACAAGTTTCTTGAATCAGTGACTTGAACTTCTCCCTTGTAGATAGAAGAACAGTGTATATGGTATTGTATTTACTAATTGGACTGAAAGTAAATAGGAGAAAAACTATACGTGATTTATCATTGCTCTTGTTCGCTGATGCAACCAACCCTGTGTTCTTTCGGATGATATGGGCTATAACAACTTCATAATTAGCTGTTAAATAACAAGACATAGAGTTCAATAAATGAAAAATATGTAGTAATAATTATTTTGGCACTAACATAAAACACAGATAATATTAAACACACTAACAATATAACAACACTATTTTGTCGAATTTGGAAATAATTAGGCGGAAAGATGAACTGATTACTTAAAACCTATGGGTTTGACGAAAAAAGAGAATTTGGTCTTTTTTGCATAAAATAAAAAATATCTTTAATTTTCGTAACAACATTTTTTATCTAGGAACAACCGTTACCGAGATTTTCGCAAAACCTATTTTTCAGCGCCATTTTTTCAAGATGGCAGTGTGAGCTCACCGTGTACGAGCTAGAAAAACTAGTGCATTATAGAAGCCAAATATATGTATAAGTTCCCAAGTATCAAAACAATTGGAATTATTGCCTTCAAAAACCACCATTTGACTGACCTAGTATGAAAGTATGAATTCCAATAGTGGATTTTTTTTTTCAATCTTCGTAATCAAACTTTATGGCGGGACACAAAAAAAATCAAAGCTTGGCACGAGATAACGGACTACTTGACAGAATTTTTGATGTTCAAATGATCCCAGGTATTTCAACATTTTGCCATGCACGTGGGACAGAAGTTATTAAATAATGATGGAACGTTTGATTACGGTTAGGGATGTCAAACGAATCGCGTGAGAAAAATTAGTTGGATTTCGAACTAACTGTCAAGGTGTTCACTGTGCCTTGACATGCTTGGATTTTAAATATTGAATACGAAAATGAAGTTTTGTAGGAATATACATAAATCCCAGATGGCGGCCATACACGCACAGGTGAGAAAATTGCGTATCTTATGAAACACTAGCTTACTCGTCCACGCGTTGCTGTGGCCTACAATATTTCGGTTCTATTCATTTCTGTGAAAATAACTGAAAGAAGTGTACGTAATATATAAGTATATGTATATATGTGAAAAAAACATTGAGAACAACAAACTGAAATGTTCAAACAGACAGCTGTCAACAAAGGCGCTTCTTGACGCGAAAGCATAGTAAAAATGAGCTTTTTGCAGATTTCAGTACCTTTGCCGGTAATACAGATAAAAAGGAAAGGTTTACAAACACTCGTGGAAACGAAAGGAAGGTTTATAAAATAACTAAATGAAAATTGGTTAATTTTTTCGGGAGTTATACGCGTCCAAACAAACGGACACAACCTTGATATATGCATATAGATTTTAATTCGATGACTTCCACACGTTACTTTCTCCCGTCCTTGCACTTGTACAAGTTACTAACATCTTTGTGCAAGAAAATGTGTATCAGCCGCTATGCGAGTCGTTCTGGAAGATTCCTTTTACATGACAGCAGTTGACGTAATTACTTCACACACACTCGGTGGATGCGCAGGTTAGCGCATGGATCGTGGTGTAGAATGTTTATGGGAAAGTGAGCACTTTTTAAGGCCATGCTTAAAATTTCCTTTCAAATTGTTTGTATCATTTTGCCAATTGTTAGTCTAAAACTGTCATGTGAATAATAACACCGCGTGCATATTTTATAAGTCTCAAAAGTTAACATCCAAGGCCACAATACATTTTTTTTGTTATTGTTTTTACGCTTGCTGGGAGGGCCTTAAAAAGTGCTGAATTTACGGTGAATGGCCCATGAATATGAACCCGACACACAGAACTCCTGCTAGCCTTTGATTCGTGTAGGCCTAAAAAGAAACTAGCACATGTTTATATTGGTTTATTACTGCTGGCGTCTACAGCTCAAACATTTCGCGATAGCAATTTAAAAGCTCTCATGATCAATAATGTAAGTCTTCGTCATATTTTAAAGCCACCTGAGTGTGCTTCAATCTTCCGGACGTGTAATCAATACGGAGGCATCTTGTTTAGATTCTTCATCGAGTCTTTTCACGTAGTGGCCACCGGGAGCGCCCTATGGTCGGAAACGGTAATGTGATTGGCCAGGCACGAAAGCCGGCATGGAACCTGCCACGAAAACAAGACAGGTTGTGTAACCCAACCTGGAATGAAATTCAGCCTTAACCCCACATGCCACGATGGAAGATGCCATGCAAGTCTCCATGGCTGTTTGTATGGATCATTCACTATATGGTAGATGCAGCCATCTGCTGGCCGTTTTCATGGCCGGTTTCTTAATTGGTCGTGTGCAATTTGTGATTTAAGGTTTCCTACGAGGTTGAAAGATTATACAATCAGAGAGAGGGCGGCACGGTATTTTTTTTTTGAGAGAGAGTGTAAGACTCTTAACCACGAGAAAATAGTAAATTTAAAACAGGAAAATGTTTAATGAATTTAAACCAGCATTGTGTGAAAATTGTGGTAAACATGCGTGTTTATTTGACACGAAAGTTCCAGTTACAACAACAAAACGATTAAGCCCTGTGCATGAACTCGCAACGCTGAAGTCGCGAGTGAAGATTGCTCCTGGACCACAGTTGCAGAAGCCGACCTCTCGCGACGCAGTCTGTTGGTGCGCCGCCTGCCCGGGATGCAGGAGGTTCTGGGTTAGAATCCTACGTCATAAGTCAGTTTACGAGCCATCCCCCCGATGAGCCTACAGGCATGACACTGGCGGACGTAAATAAGCCCTTTCCCAATCGTACCCAAACAGTTGCGGAAGTAAAATCATAAGAGATGCACTTGTATTTACTTGTGCGGCAACGAGTATTGTTGGATGGGTTATTTCAAAGATCTCTCCATAACTGCTTCCTTCCATGCAGGATCGGGTAGCAGACCCCGTGGAAGCTTCCACCCAGGCTTGAGAGGAAATGTTTCATCGTCTCATAAAGGCTTTACGAGGCGAGAAATGCCATGGCGGATGTCGTACTGGCTGGGGTGACAGCTTCTACGGCAGACCTTGCACGGAGCCTGGCACTGCGTAATGTTGCCGCACAAGGTCGCGGCGTTAAGGCGTGAGTTATGCTGCCAGGAGTGCAGGCGCGCCAACCTGGCGGGGGCTAATGCGACCTCCGGATGGCTAATTAGCCGACGGCGACACAGCGGTCCTCTCGAGACACAGAGGTGCATTAGAGCCGAACACCCCAGAGACGAACGCTGGGCGTCTGTGCAGCAGCAGTTCCAGACAGACGGCGTGGAGGCGCGTCCACGCCGGCGCGGGTAAAGGCGGGTTCACAACCATCCATCGCATCCCTCATTTAGTCATCCGTCTGTTTTTTCGTCCGTCGGTTGAAAGCTATCCACAACAATCCGTGATCCGTCGTCCGTAGACTTCTTGTATGGCAAACATTTCAGTGTGACAACTTAACATCGTGATATTTTATTAGTTCGAGTTACATTTTGGTTGGAAATAGATTTTTTTTATGTAATTAGAATTTATATTGATTTATTTTTTACGTTCTTTATTCTTGAATTTTCCACCAAAGATATATAAACACATATCCCACCACCTTGTATTTTAATTCAAAGTGCGTGTTCGCGTCTACGGGATGACGTCATAAGACGGTTACCCATACGTGCGTTCATCAAAAGTTAAATTTGAGAAATATTGTGACGGATTGACGGATATAAAAGAAAGTTGCCCTGCGATTGGTTGAAGGTCGCTTGACCGTCGGACGGACGGGGCATTGACGAATGCGACAGATGGTTGTGAGTTCAGCTTAACGTTGGCGAACTTGAATTCCCCCGGTCACTGATCGTTTGTCGCGGAAGGCGAACGCAGCACGCCGGAATACAGTTATTTGAAAACTTCTGAAATGACCCTTCGAAAAATGTCACTGTCCCTACCTGTATACGGGGTGATTCTAAAATCATGGGATAAACATTGCGGGGTGGTAGAGCTCACTAAAACAAACAATTATTGTATAGGAATATATGGGCGGGAGTGACGCGTTGAGGCACAAACACAAAAATAACACATGAAATGCAACACATTGTTTATTTACAACGTCGCCGCTAAATGCCTTTTTACAGCAATGTTTATAATAATTGCTCAAAATTGCTACCACCGACAGTAATGCAAGCTTGGTAGCGTCGGTGGAGTGATTGGCGAACAGATTCAAATACGCCGGGTATTTCACGCACGCCACCATTGTCAGCCAATCACGCCATATGTAGAGGTCGCCAAGCATGCGTGACTGTTGGCGGATGCATTTCCAGCAACTGTGTTAACATTTTCTGTACGGAATCACTCGTTAAGTATGCTGCTAATGAACATTTTATGTTTCCGTTAATGTGTTATGTTTTTGTGTTTGTGCCTCAACGCGTCACTTCCACCCATATATTCCTATACAATAATAGTTTGTTTTAGTGAGCTCTACCACCCCACAATGTTTTTCCCATGATTTTAGAATCATCCTGTATACAGAATGATTCAACTGTTACCATACAAAGGGGTTAACAAAATTGTGCCATTCATAGCAAACAAGGAAAGTATGTTAGGATGTAATTACAAAACATGATCAATATGCCCCCCGTTGTTGCGAATGCACATGCCAATGCGTTGTACCCATGCAACTTGCATGTCACGCAACGTTTGTACAGGAATATGAGCACAAGCATCACAAATGCGGCGTTGTAAATATTGCCTCACCTTAAACACAGGAACAATCGATATATTATTTAAATGGTGATTTGGTGGAACAAATAATATATTGAAACATTCCTATGTAGGGTGACTTTTGAATCATCCTGTATTTTAGCAGGCACACTTACTGCCATGCGACCAGTAAAAATGGTAATGACGTCGGGTAAAGTAGTTCCCGGTCTTAATGTCGAATTAAAAGTGTTAAAGTATACACATGTGAATACTGAAAAATATTTGCTCTCCGTTTGTTTAATACGTATAATTGAAAAAATTATCAAATATGTAAAATATTTACTTTTCTCATAATTCCACAGTTTCACTTACCTGGTGAATACACAAATTTATCGGGTCGAAGGCAATGTAAATTTCACATATGGACGAAGAACACACGACGTGCGTGCAAGTGTATCTTGGGCAGGGCCTTCAAATGTGCTCAGTTTACCGTGAACAGACTATACGGATGCTGAGGAATGCTATCCGCGAGAAGTCGGCACATCAAGTGAATTCGTAGGCTCGGTGGGAAGATTGAGCAAACGTGGACAAGTGAAACAAACTGCAGTGACGCGTCGGTGTCCAGGCCAGGGGAAGAATCCCAAACACGTTGCAATAATTATAGTTTGTATAATGCAGCACCTACGTGCCAGCGGATCTCACATTATTCAGGACATTTACACGCTAAGGAACTATGTAACACTTGGCAACATCTTGAACAAGGTCTATCTGTAGACCCTCGTATAGAGTGAGTGAGTGAGTGAGAGTGAGTGTGAGAGTGAGCGAGTGAGTGTGAGAGAGTGAGAGTGAGTGTGAGAGTGAGAGAGTGAGAGTGAGTGAGTAAGTGTGAGAGTGAGAGAGTGAGTGTGAGAGTGAGAGTGAGTGAGTGAGTGTGAGAGTGAGTGAGTGAGTGAGTGTGAGAGTGAGAGAGTGAGTGTGAGAGTGAGAGAGTGAGTGAGAGAGTGAGTGTGAGAGTGAGTGAGTGAGTGAGTGAGAGAGTGAGCGAGTGAGTGTGAGAGTGAGTGAGAGTGAGTGAGTGAGTGTGAGTGAGTGAGTGTGAGTGAGTGAGTGTGAGAGTGAGAGAGAGAGAGTGAGTGTGAGTGTGAGAGAGTGAGAGTGAGTGTGAGAGTGAGAGAGTGAGTGTGAGAGTGAGACAGTGAGTGAGTGAGTGAGTGTGAGAGTGAGAGAGTGAGTGTGAGAGTGAGTGAGTGTGAGTGAGTGAGAGTGAGAGAGAGAGAGTGTGAGAGAGAGAGTGAGTGAGTGAGTGTGAGAGTGAGAGAGTGAGTGTGAGAGTGAGAGAGTGAGTGTGAGAGTGAGAGAGTGAGTGAGAGAGTGAGTGTGAGAGTGAGAGAGTGAGTGTGAGAGTGAGTGAGTGTGAGTGAGTGAGAGTGAGAGAGTGAGTGTGAGAGAGTGAGTGAGTGAGTGTGAGAGTGAGTGAGTGAGTGAGAGTGAGAGTGAGTGAGTGAGTGAGTGTGAGAGTGAGTGTGAGAGTGAGAGAGTGAGTGAGTGTGAGAGTGAGCGAGTGAGTGTGAGAGTGAGTGAGTGAGAGTGAGAGTGAGTGAGTGTGAGTGAGTGAGAGTGAGAGAGTGAGTGAGAGAGTGAGTGTGAGAGTGAGTGAGTGAGTGAGTGTGAGAGTGAGAGAGTGAGTGAGTGAGTGAGTGTGAGAGTGAGAGAGTGAGTGAGTGTGAGAGTGAGAGTGAGAGAGTGAGTGTGAGTGTGAGAGAGTGAGTGTGAGTGTGAGAGAGTGAGTGTGAGAGTGAGAGAGTGAGTGTGAGAGTGAGAGAGTGAGTGAGTGAGTGTGAGAGTGAGAGAGTGAGTGTGAGAGTGAGTGAGTGTGAGTGAGTGAGAGTGAGAGAGTGAGTGAGAGAGTGAGAGTGAGTGAGTGTGAGAGTGAGAGTGAGTGATTGAGTGTGAGAGTAAGAGAGTGAGTGAGTGAGTGTGAGAGTGAGTGTGAGAGAGTGAGTGAGATAGTGAGTGTGAGAGAGTGAGTGTGAGAGTGAGAGTGAGAGTGAATGAGTGAGTGAGTGAGTGAGTGAGTGAAGAGATTTGGGCGGGTCCTAACACCGGCATCTTGGGAGCCTCCCTCCACAAATAAATTTAAACCATGTAACTTAGGGGAAGTAAATGTAGGCGAGGGTAATTTGACCAAAGTAATTATATATTTTTTTTAAGGAAAAAAGTTTAATTTAGGGAGTCTGTGCGAAACAATTTTGACCCATGTGATTTTTTAAATAATTTTGGGCCAGGTGGATTTGGGCCAAATAGCTTTATAAAAAATAGTTTTAAGTCAAATAATGCAAAAAAAGCAATAATACAAATACTCGCACACCATTGCATAGAGTTAAATGGATATTTTGCAGTCGTCTGTTTTACTGAAAATGTAAATTGAGAAAATAACCAGATTATATATTAAAGTAATGTGTTGAATAGTAAAAAACAAAACACAAACACAATGCTTAGTTCTGTATTCCAGAGTTTGTTTCAAGATGTGATCATTCATGGCGATTATGGGACGGACATAATGCAGAGGGATTAAACACGTCCCAACTGATGTTACTCTATATTCGTTTGGAGAATTTTCGCAGTGTTTTACTAAATTGCTTTCATCCCTGTTATGATTTGTATCAAAACTGTAACAACTAGCGCCACCTATTGTTATCTCAATGTCATCGTATTGTTTTCTCTATGTTATTAGTAATAAAGCTATGGTCGTTCAGTCGCCATTGAATCGCGATACGCAGTGTTTCATTTCGCTAATCATTACAATCCCAACATTATTAATAACCGAAATGTTTATGGTAACAGAACCTTCTATTGCTGTGGTCGCACTGCATGTTATGTTAGTCGTAATGCCGTTGAAATGAGCGCCTTCATCAAGAATCTAGATTGTGCAGATACAAACACACGGGCTGCACGCGGGAACATATTTGTGGGGAAACCAGGTTACAAATACACGTGTGTGACATCATATTTACAGTTTCGATTCGCTCTTACTATGCGTATACTCATTAAAAAAGATAACAGAAAATAAGTGTGGTTAATATTACTTGAAAATCTTGTCAGCCTAGAACGCAAGTATTAAATTCGATTGAGTAAAAAAAAAAAAGTCAAGCCAACGTGAAATATTTTGTCTTTATATACGCTGTCGATTTTTTTTCTAACGATGAAAAATTATTAACTCTAACACTGTACACTTTTGAATAAAAAAATAAGCACACTTAGAAGGAAACACCTAGACGTTATATTGAAACTACAGAATAATGTCATTACATGGAAGTAATATTGTCAAAATACGTCTTACGAAGTAGTATAAAACTTTTTATATTACCGTATAACTTGCTTGCGAAAGATAGATGATTGATGGTGCTACGTGAAATGAATTTCGTTCCAATTATTTTGAGAATGTTAAGGTATTCAGCGAATTGATTTTGTTTCCCTTCTATCGAATGTGATATTACTTTTGTTCTACGGTAAAAAAAAAACGAATTTGGTAAAGAAACTTTTTTTTTTTTTTCCTTCGCGGTGTGTTGTTTTCCGAGGGAAAGCAGCGAGGCGTCTGTGAGCGTCGGCGTCCATTCATCATCCTCGCGGCGCACTCTTCGCCTCCTTTGTTCCTCTCCTCTCTTCTCTTCTGCTTGTTCTTCGCTCTTCTCTTCCCGCCGCGCCTCCTTCGACTGCCTGCTCGCGAGCTTGCAGCGAGTCGCGACGCAAAAACCAAACTACGAATTTTAGTATTTCTACAAACAAATCTGTTTGGAAATTAACTGCAAATATAATTTGTTTAACCCGTTCAGACAGTTTGCACGATCGTGAATTGTATTTATGACCGGTGCTGTACCAGTGCCCAGTACTCTGGTAGTTTTCCTCGTAGCCAATCTGATTAGATTAATTTGATACGCCCCTTTGACGTCATTGGTTGATGCCAATATAATTGAGAAGGCAATACGTTGTTTCCTGGTAGTAAGAAAAATTGAAACATGAGTACAGCGCTAAACCAAAAAAATCACGCGATTGCAAAACTTGAACTCGGAAATTAAAGTGTTAGCGAACGGGTTAAGACTCGGCTTCGCATGTTGTGCGGAAATTATTCGTTTTCGTGTCATAATTTCAGCTTGTAGCGATACAGAAAATTTTTTTGGCGAAGCAGTTTACAAAGATTCGCCTGTGAAACGTGTCAAAATATTTTATTGTGAACATTCCCGGGGTCTCGACCTGCAGCGACTCCTGACTTTCCTGTTCGTTGCAAAACTCTTCCACACCCGAGTACAGGCTGAGTCCCCGATCCTAGGAATGTTGATATCATATATACATATATATACATATATATAGAGTTAATATTGGTCATATATAAAAGCATCGTTTTACGAAGCAATATATCGAAAGAACAATATTGATTTTCAGTACATTGGAATCTTATATTTTATGTATTAACGGACTTAACAAGTGTAAGATTGCTTGTAATATTACATATTGAGGACAAAAGGCATTTCAGAAAGATATTCCGCCTGTTTTTATGCATGTTGCCAAAGTAAAAAAAAAAGTAATTTTTTAATTCAATTTTTGTATTTAAAACAGAAGTTATTAAAAGCATTTTAGAAATATTAATTACCTATACCTGGAAAAATAGACCAATTTCGATCAAATATCGTTGAAATGTATCGGCGATTTATTTCGATATGGAGCTGATAAAATATCTTCATTTAGATGTATCGATATTATTTCAACATGCCAACCAGGTCCAGCCAGACACGAACATACTTTCCGTCCCGAGGTAATACTGGCTCCTTGCGCGTCGTAACTTCATTTATCTAATGAAGCTCCCTCCCCCTTCCCCCCAAACTCACACACACACATGCCAGACCACATTTAAATAATTACTTTTCGTATGTGCGGTGGCTGGAAGAGGCGGGAAACTCCACCACCCCCCCCCAATCTTTTTCTCTTTTTGCCCCTTGCCGGTGACTAGGCGAAATGGAATATTCAACATTACATTAGCGTACCCACGCTGGCGTAGTTTACACGTCAGTCACTCTTAAAGGTTGTTCCGTTATTCTATATTTGTACGAAATGCTGTACAGCTTGTACGCATTATTTCCTGGCATTACATAAAATCTTAGTACTCATTGTTATTACACAAAGGTCCGTCTAAATTGCAATTTCTGTTTTTTTGGGACACGCATAATAGTAAAAACTATCTAGGTTACTGAAATCTGATAATTCGAATTGAAATACGATACGAGTTATTTCAAAGAATTTTTAATATCATGTTATCAAATTTCTTTACAATTTTTTTTTTAATTGCTTACAATACGGAGATTTTTGTATGTTTTTGATTTGAAGCAGTCTATGATTTGTTGTAAAATATGTTTTTGTAATCATACCTTGACCTTGCAATCGTTCTAGTTAAATTTTCTGTTAATGATTTCGTTTATTTTATCTGTACTTCCAAAAAACAGAAAAATTGTCATTTTGACATACCACGATGCAAAAACTATGAGGTCTAAAACCATGTTTATGCCAGGCAAGAGTACTTATATGAGTTGTGTACCAGTTAAACTGTGTTTCGTACAAATACAAATGAATAAATTTTGTGATTACAAGCACACTTAACGTAGCGGCTAAAGACATTGATGACATTACGAGGCTAATCTTGGTATACCACGACCTAACACTGCAAATGAAAATATCGCGAGCCGAAAATATTTTCGGCACGTGCTACGTTCAAAAATAATTACATACTCTATAGAAAGTTTATTTTTGCAAACTCACCAATTCTGCAACTTCCTGTACTTTGTGCAAGTTGTTTGCACGTACGAGTAGTTGGTTACACATAATATTTATTCTTTTTAAACCATTACTTTCATTCTGAAGAATGTTTTACTTCATAACTTGAAAGGAAAATAAATGCGATATCGCTACATGGTTCGCTATGAGTTATTATAGGTGACGTTCGTAATAGGAAATGCACTCTTAAAGTTTTAATTTAACGTAGAAATTTTTTTTTTTTCGCATATATCTAAACACGATATTACCTTCACAATGGTTGTGGGTTCCGAAGCACGCGGAATACGATTAAGTATACGCGATTGGTGGACGCTGAAGACAAAAATTTGTGCAACTCGATCACAGAATGCTCAAGAACACGTAGGCGAAAGAGCTGCTAATGCCACGAACGCTAGCCGTGCGCGCCAGGAAAGTGACGTCACTGCCAGTAAAGTGACGTCACTGGCAGAAAAGTGACGTCACTGGCAGCAAAGTGACGTCACTGGCAGAAAAGTGACGTCACTGCCAGCAAAGTGACGTCACTNAAGAATGTTTTACTTCATAACTTGAAAGGAAAATAAATGCGATATCGCTACATGGTTCGCTATGAGTTATTATAGGCGACGTTCGTAATAGGAAATGTACTCTTAAAGTTTTAATTTAACGTAGAAATTTTTTTTTTTTCGCATATATCTAAACACGATATTACCTTCACAATGGTTGTGGGTTCCGAAGCACGCGGAATACGATTAAGTATACGCGATTGGTGGACGCTGAAGACAAAAATGTGTGCAACTCGATCACAGAATGCTCAATAACACGTAGGCGAAAGAGCTGCTAATGCCACGAACGCTAGCCGTGCGCGCCAGGAAAGTGACGTCACTGCCAGCAAAGTGACGTCACTGCCATNGCGCCAGGAAAGTGACGTCACTGCCAGCAAAGTGACGTCACTGCCAGAAAAGTGACGTCACTGGCAGCAAAGTGACGTCACTGGCAGAAAAGTGACGTCACTGCCAGCAAAGTGACGTCACTGACAGCAACATGTTGGAACGCCGTCCGCCAAACCATGCCTGTTCCTGCGTGACAGTGCACTTTGCATTTCCACGTAATCGGACACACCAATTAAGAAAACGTTATGTCCGAGCATTTCGCATTCGCGAGCGGGATTTTCAGCAATAGCGCCACTTCTTTATTAAGTTTGAAAGACTATCACAGTTTGTATATGTTTATGCTTAGGTTGTCATTTTTTAAAATAAATTTGTAAATAAGAATATATAAACAATACGTTATTCATTTTTATGTTGTAAACATTCCTTCCTCGGAAATATTAATATATATGAAGTATTTCCTCCAGCCACATTTCAAACTACCATCTTTCGGGGTTAGGAAAGACCGCACTTAAACATATTATTGTAATTTACAACTACTCTTTCATGATGTTTCGCGTTTCGCTTTCGAATGTTTGTACGATTGTCCTGCGCGTGCCTTCGCGTATCATGTGCACTCCAGTTATCTTTTAGGTAAAGGAATTCACGACAAATCTCACTTCTAAAGGCCACCTTTTGCTCTCAGGGGCTGCTTTTATGGCCGCACAGACGGGGGAAGAAGCGGATAATCTCGTGAAAAGATCACCTTTTTTTTTTAACGTGCACCGCAATTAATTTCGCGTCAAGAAAACGCTGAGAAAGACGAACTTTCCTTCGTGTAAAGCCTTCCCGTTCGCTTGCGTTTCCCAACGATCTGGCGGGGAAGACGATAAGCTGTATCGTTACACGGAAAGTCATTTTCCGCTGAGTGAAAGTTCAACAAAATATTTGTCTGTATAGGCCAAAAAATATATTTAGTTACCCCAACAAATTATATTGCTGTCTAAATAAAACTTGAAAAGTAACAAAAATTACTTCGTTCATCTAACAAAATGCATGTTTGAATAAACAAAACCTCTTTGCTGGGATAAAATAAATTAGACTGTCAACAAAACATGTTATTGAATAAACTGCGAACACTTGTTTTGCTACTCAGCTTATTGCGTTCGTTATAAAATACAGCTCGAGAGATAGTTTGCTCTTTTTTTATGATAACTGGGATAGTAAGGGTGATTGTAAGTGTATTTGTTGGTGCTTTTTAAAGTTTTAAAT
>NQII01006614.1:0-57813 GCA_002778355.1 Clitarchus hookeri | reverse complement strand
CTACACGATATTCGGCAGGTGTACCAATTTTTTTGGCTCTTCAGTGTATATCGTTCCATCTGTGGCCGTCACGAGCTCGCCAAAGCCCTTCATGAGATGCCAAAGTCCAGCCCAAGGCTATCGACGAGAAGTGCGGTGAAACATCCTCGCCGCTCGGCTGATAAACATGAACTCCAGTGAAACAGAAATCACGCACAGAAGCACCAGTTGACGCGCGGTAGCTGCGATGTTGGACCGGCCGAGCGAAAATATGGAGTATTTCACACGATCAATTATTTTAGGCGTGTCTCGACTACCTTTCACGATGTCGCGTTAGACAAAAAAAACACTTTGTGCCTTCTGAAGAGAAGAACCACGATACTAAAGAGCAAGTAAAAGTAAATTAATAAAAGTTTTTTTTTGTTAAGTTTGTAATTCTGAATTTTTCCTGAATTTTAAGGATATTAAAAATTTTACAAAAACAAAAATGTGGCTTGGGAAAAGGTGGACAAATTTTTGTTTCTTTTCGAAGGAAGCACTTTAATCGAAGTACTAATTATATCAGTTTATCATGCACGTTATATGCGCTGAACTTTGCTTCAGACATTCCAGCAATAAAATTATGGGGTCGCCGCTTAAGGTCCCATAATTACACACAGCACGACGAGGACACTGCACGCCAGTTCAGAGCCGAGCGCGTAGGAGTGATAGGGCACCAGGAAAGCGTGACAGTCTCGTCCTTATCGCTCGCTTGCTTCTGGACTTCAAACGCGCTAGAAAGCTCCAATAACTCTGGATGCGACCTGCACCCGGGGATACAGTTCCAAAACAAAAGGTTGTCGATGATCGAGCAAACACTGCGAAACTGCCAAACGACAGATCACCCCAACAATTCCCACCATCCTCGATGACTGTTGTAAGAGCTCACGGCAATGACGGCCCACCACGTACTGTGGCTGTACCCAAGTCATTGCCTCGGTAGTTAAGTAAAATATTTCAAGGATTTTTTATTATATTAAAAATAATTGAAATATTTAACATTAAAGATTTTGTCATGAGTGGTGTTGACATTTGCATAGGACCACAACTGACATCCAAAAATTCCGTGCCAAAGAGCTGTTAACCAATCTTGGACGTGCTGTGATCAAATACCCGCAGTGCTACAGTAAAGCATGCAAAAGTGTACACTCAGTCGACACCACAAGCACGCAGCACGGTCGAAAACAACTTCTTGAAATCAGAAGCTTCCCAGACGGCATGTAAGGTTAAGGCAGGCTGGCGTCTGACTTGAATATTCCTTGCCGAGCAAGCTTCTCATATCACAGGTTTCTCAAGATTGATTCAGAGCAAATATCTCACGACTGGCACATTCTTGCCGAATTGCAAGCTTGGCTTGAATTATGATGGCAGCTAGCAAGCATACTGTAAGATTTACTGTTCAAGTTGGCTACGATCTTGACGCAATGAGACTTATAAGCTTCGTTCAAGCTTGCTAGCTTGCAGGAAACCTGCTGTGCAAGCCAACAAGTTTGAATAAAGATTGAATAATTCTAAGTTGACTCCATGTTTCGACCTTGTGATATGCTTGACTAGTAAAACTTGTTGTAAGTCTTACCTTGGCAAGCTTCAAGCATGATTCTAGTAGTCTGCAATCTTCCTATTAGTAAGTATTTGCCGGTCATTAGAAATTTGGCTTGAATCAAACTTGATTCACGCTCGGTAAGGGAAATGCTCTTATCATGACAAGCTCGCCACAAGCTTACACAGAGAGGTTTGGACTGCTCTTAGCATCGAGGTCTTGAGAGCCAATGAGGGTGAAGCGAGGTGAGTATGGAGCAGCGCTGGAATGCAAGGTTGGGGGTAAACGGGAGATCCCCGAGAAAACCCGCCGACCAGCGACATCGTCGGGCACGATTCTCTCATGCAAAAATACTTAAGCGAACCCGCCGGGAACTGAACTCGGTTCGCCTTGATTAGAGACAAGCGCTCTACCTGTTTCGTCATCGCTGCTCCGATTGCACTCTTACGTACTATCTGGGGAAAAGCCTGTTGCATATACTTCATTTTGGTTAAATGATAACAAATGAGATTTGTTTGTAGTCATGTCTGGAGTGGAAAAAGGGGCAATAGTATTCACGCATGCGTAGTCACGAATGCTATGTTTTGTGTACATGAGGCGTGAAGGGGCCGCGGTGGCTGAGTGGTTAGCCTGCTTGCCTGCCGCCAAGGCGGTACGCCTCGAATAGGTCACTCCCGGATTTCCGCAAGTGAGAATCGTGCCAGATGATGCCGCTGGTCAGCGGGTTTCCTCGGGGATCTCCCGTCGCCCATTGCACGCCCGTGCATTGCGACTTTGCTCCATTCTCACCTCGCTTCACCCTCATCGGCTCTCAAGACTTCGTTGTTAAGCTAGTCTCAACGAGGCGTGAACACGCTTTGTGCAGTTTGTCGCCTGTCATTGGTCACGGCCTCGAGTCACAACACAAGCGTGAGAAGCCGTCATCATTAGGACGAACACAAAGTGAAAGAACCGGCGAATGCTACATACAAGTCGGCGTCCAGGAGTTTTCCCCACGGAAATATTTTTATTTTAATGTTTAAAATTGTGATAACTACGCAGAAGTCGTGCCAAAATACGATATTATAAGAACACCACATTTCGCATTATTTCCTCAAACGCTTATGGAATACTCGTTTATGAAAGAATAATTTTCATAACTTTGAAAAGCGAAATAAATCAATTCATCTATACAATAACTCAAATTAATATTGTCTTCTATTTCTTAATAAAGTTACGTTAGTCAATTTGTATTTCAAACTTATCCTTAACCAAATCAGGAGCATTATACCATGGGTTGGATACACTAATAAAAACCTTATCTTAAATAATAATTAATTTCCATTAAATAAGAAAAATATAACTTTGTTTCATTAAATACAGTTACATTTTAGAAAACAAGAACATACCAATTATGGACTGAATATATTAAAAATGGGGGACGCGGTGATGTAGTGGCCAGACTATTTGCCTACACGTAGGCAAACAGGCTTCGATTCCCGACGGGGTCGCTCCCCGAATTTTCGCATGTGGGAATCGTGCCGGACGATGCGCTTGTAGGCGGGTTTTCTCGGGGACTCCCGTTTCCTTCGCCCTTGCATTCCGACGCTGCTCCACTCTCACCTCGCTTCACCTACATCGGCTCTCAAGACGTCTATTTTAATAGCCGCCCAAATGTCTCCACTCAAATATGTATACTAGACTTTGGTTTGAAAAGTACACACTGAAATTCCAGAATAATAAATAAATCTCAAAGACTACAATTTTAAATTAATAAATATACCGGTCATTATGGTGTACCTACACACAGCTGGTACAACCCGTGCAGAAGCCTATGAGTATAAACACCGCTTCGCTGCTATTGCCTAGGGAATTGTTACTATTTTCAAAGAAATATTCCATTATTTTTTTACAGTGTAAATGAGTGAAGTGGGTGGCTCTTAACATCGAGGTCTTGAGAGCCGTCAAGGGCGAAATGAGGTGAGTATGTTGTAGCGCCGGAATGCAAGGGCGGGATAGACCGGATATCCCCGTGGAAACACGCCCACCAGTGGTAACTTCCAGCACGATTCCCACATGAGAAAATCCGTGAGCGATCACACCGGGAATATAACCCGGCTCATCTAGGTGGGAGGCAAACAGTCTAACCACCACACCACCGCGGCCCCCTTCTCGCGGCGTAGGGAGGGCGCCAGCCGCCCGGCGGGCCCCGCAGAATCCCTAGGACGGAGCCAGTGGTCCATTCTCTCCATATATTTGTGTCGCCGGGCGCAGCGCGAAAGTTCGCTGATGGGACGTAGAAGGGCGGAGGGGGGTGGGTTTTATTACGCCATTTTCCGCGATGCGCGTGTCTCGCGGCTGCAGCGGTCCCCCTTCTCCAGCTTCCTGGAGCTGCTTTATGGTCCATGACCTCGCGAAGAACATTCGCGTCTTTCCAGGCTGGAGGCTGGCCCCCCTTACCACCCTCGCCCCTTGCCACTTCCTGTTCCTGACTTGGCGAGCCAGGGACTGCCGAGTTTATGGTCCGCCCGGCAATCCCGCTGCCAGATTTTATTCTCGTTGCGTTGTCCACCCTGGTCGACTTTATTTTTTTTCCACCGCAGTTTCCTTGCAGAAGTCTGTTTCTCTACGCGCAGTGGTTTCCAACCTTTTTGGGACCATTACCCCTGACAAATTGTAGAAAGTTGTCTTTACCCACATTAAGAAAACAAAGAAATTGAAATGTATCCACATTTATTAACAAAAAAATACCTTAATATATAGTAAGTTGAAAGTAAAATAAACGTAAAAAAAGTTAATGCGAAAGTTGGTATTGCTTTTTTTTTTTGTAAAATTTTCTTAATATTTCGCTTTGTTTCCGCCAAGGCACATTGCAAGTCGTGTTCGACATTCAATCTGTTTCTTGATTTTTTCTTCATCGTTGAAAATTCACTTTCACACCTATAAGTAGTCGCGAAAGGGATTAATATTTTAAGAGTTCTGTCAGCAATAATAAGGTATTCCACAGCAAATTTTACCCAAACCTTGATAGCTCGTGGCTTTCAAAATCCACCTTCAATGTGTTGTCATCGCGCAGGCCAAGGAATTCTACTTTAGCGGGTATATCGCTATCTGAGAAAACAGCTTCATCCACTGAAATAGGTCTCGTAACCCGAGCATTTCTTTGACGATTTCCTAAATCGGGAAAATAGCTGTTGATGGAATGTATCAAGGAAGATATGTGTTGAGTGATGTAATTTGNTGACGATTTCCTAAATCGGGAAAATAGCTGTTGATGGAATGTATCAAGGAAGATATGTGTTGAGTGATGTAATTTGTGAATGTGCATTTTTCATCATTTCTCACCGGCAGCGGGGCTAATTCTGTGAACACTGATACATCCTCAACCTCAACCCTGCGTTGTTAGAGTNATTTGTGAATGTGCATTTTTCATCATTTCTCACCGGCAGCGGGGCTAATTCTGTGAACACTGATACATCCTCAACCTCAACCCTGTGTTGGTAGAGTTGAAGTTTTCGGAGAAAACTGGCAACTTAATCTTGGGCTGTCAAAACATTCACCACGTTCCCTTGTAGGTACATGCTAAGCATATTTATTTCTCCGAAAAAATTCTGCGAGGTACGCAATCTTTGCAATAAATATTTTGTCTGTTATTTTCATGTGAAGTTCTCTCTCTCTCTTTGGCTGTTTTGATCCTTTATAAAAATAAGGCGATTTATTTTAGGAGATGAAGTACCCGGTGCAACACTCTACCCCGCGATGACCAGCGTTATTCCGTGTGAAAAAGAAGCACGTCAAATTTGGCCCCAACTTCTTGGCATAGAAATTTNGAAAAAATTCTGCGAGGTACGCAATCTTTGCAATAAATATTTTGTCTGTTATTTTCATGTGAAGTTCTCTCTCTCTTTGGCTCTTTTGATCCTTTATAAAAATAAGGCGATTTATTTTAGGAGATGAAGTACCCGGTGCAACACTCTACTCCGCGATGACCAGCGTTATTCCGTGTGAAAAAGAAGCACGTCAAATTTGGCCCCAACTTCTTGGCATAGAAATTTNCCCGCGATGACCAGCGTTATTCCGTGTGAAAAAGAAGCACGTCAAATTTGGCCCCAACTTCTTGGCATAGAAATTTAAAAATTCTTGTGTTTGTCGCACTACCTCAGATATGATTGACAATTTTTTACAATGTCAGAGAATACGTTCATCAAATCAGGCGGAAGTGTTTTTACTGCCGCAGCATAACGTGGCATGGGGAGCAACTGCCTTTACCAATGTTTGGAATCCTGAGCGAACCCCCATCATAGACGGTGCACCATCTGTGCAAACGCCGATCAAATTCGACCATTGGAGTTCGTTGTCTACTACAAACTTTTTCAAAGTTTGGAACTCATCTTCTTCACGAGCAGTGGTGCTCAGTGATTCGGAAAATAAGTATTCCTCTTTTAGTTGGTCATTTCTAACGTACCGAACATATACAAGCAATTGGGAACAAGATGCAACATCTGTTGACTCATCCAACTGAAGTGCAAAGTAGGCACTGGACTTCGTTTAAGCGAGCACTGTGTCCAAAATATCCATGCTCATCTCTTCTATGCGGCTTTTGATAGTGTTGTTAGAAAGCGATATTTGGTTTATCTCACCCAGGTGTTGCTCTCCAAGAACTAGCCTCACTGCGTCCAGCAAACAGGGTTTGATAAGTTCCTCACCTATGGTGCGAGGCTTTTCGTTATCTGCAATGCGGAGAGCTATTCGATAAGAAGCCTCAAGGCCAGCGTCATTTGATTGAAATTATTGAAAAAAAGTGCTGGTTGAATCCATGCGCGAAGATTTTAAATTAGATAGTTTTCTTTTAAAAAAATTCGAGATAATTCTCCTTGAAGTCTGGATGACTTCTTTCAAGGTGATCTTTAAATTTGCTTGGCTTCATACTCTCCCAACTAAGAACTATATTACATAGCACAAATTGAGGTTTTTAGATTCCTTGAACAATAATATGAGTGAAACTCCATTGCAGATGAGCTTCTTGGCATGACTACTTTTTTTTATAGGTGGCGTGGTTTCTGAAATCAAGAGTGATATTAAAAATATATATAAGTCTTAACTATACTTGCGTCTTAAGCTAAACATACGATACTTATTTAATGTATACCTACTTTCATGATTAGGTTCGTTTTCGAAACTTAATTCACGTGCAGAGCGTATTACTGGTTGGCCTGTCTCATCCGGCGTGAAGTGAACGCGTCTGTATTCGATGCAATTGATTGGTCGACTGACTGAACGAACGAAGAAAACTAAAACGAAGGGAGTGCAGGGGTAAGTACGCGGGCGGGCGGAAGCAAAGTGAGTGAGTGAGCGCGGGAGGTGGCCAGCGAATCGCGTCGCACTTCATGCTAATTCTCGAAGCCGCGGGAAGTTTGAATGGATCGCCACGCCACCGTCCCGTTAACGCCCGCTGTGTGGCACCGCTCTAAATAGCCTCAGCTAAACATCTTGCTCGTTACCCCTCAGGAAAGACGGTTTTACCCCCAAGGGGGTAGTTACCCCCAGGTTAGGAACCACTGCTCCACGGCCATCCTTAGACTTACGAAATCTACCCGGCGCACGGATCGTTCACGGAAAATTGAAAGAGCAAACATCCCTAATGTATTTTTTAGTTCATTCCACTGCCTGTCCTTGAATTATATTAACAACTTAACATTGCCATAAAAACCCAACGATTAACAGTCCCAATGGAAAAAAAAATCAGAGAGGGAAATTTACATAACATTGTTTTAATTGGTTCTGATAGCTATTAGGGCATTCAAAAAATGTATATTGAATTTCTGTTGAAGAAACTATCTTGACTGTACTAGATAATGTGTGTTCTGTTTTAAACTATGATAGTATGTGTTGGTATGTTAACCAAAATTAAATGTTGCCAACTTATCACGTGAGTAGTACATTTCCAAAGGGTCCTTGTTCATGTGCACTGATTTTCGGGAAACAGCGAACAATATATATGAAATGTATTTCTTAATGCAGCTTATTGGACTTTAGGATATAACTGTTAGTTACGAACATTGTCTGTAGAAATAAGAGCCTTCTCAATCCAAGCGTTCCTCTTGAAATGAAATNATATAACTGTTAGTTACGAACATTGTCTGTAGAAATAAGAGCCTTCTCAATCCAAGCGTTCCTCTTGAAATGAAATGAATTGTTTTTTAATGTTTGTGGACTATGGCTACTTTGGAAATGGAGTGAATTTAACGGCCTTCGTGCTGTTATGANGAATTGTTTTTTAATGTTTGTGGACTATGGCTACTTTGGAAATGGAGTGAATTTAACGGCCTTCGTGCTGTTATGAAAATGTAAAACATTTGTCATTCCATAGCAAATGCTTGGAAGAAACCAACAGAAACGGTCATATTTGTGGACAAGGGACGCTTTGAAAATGGACTACTCATGTGATTGCTACCACTCTGCTTAGCGCCATTATTTTTATTTCCTGCATCGATCCAGTTTCATTGGGTAAGTGTTGGCAAAATCGTGACAATTATTACTTTAATGTAAACCACACTCAAATAATACGGTTTTTGGTGTCATATAGAAATAATTTATTAATTTTCTATAAATTTGACGAAATATCTATAAATGCTATGCCACACAAATGTGACATATATTTGCGGCACCAAAAATAAGTCAAAATTATAAGAAACATAGCAATAGTAAACGGAACGATAACACGCAAGTAACAGATAACTACATCAATTCACATGAATTGTTTATTGAAGTGAACTTTACAGTTAAAAAGTAATTTTAGTACAGTTTTGTACCACAATCCTTACGGATACATCCATGTGCGATACTATCCGGTGTGGACACATCCATGCGCGATACTATCCGGTATGGACACATCCATGCACGACACTATCCAGTATGGACACATCCATGCGTGATACTCTCCGGTGTGGACACATTCAAGCGTGATACTATCCGGTAAGACAAATCCATGCGCGATACTATTCGGTGTGGACACATTCAAGCGTGATACTATCCGGTGTGGACACATCCATGCGTGATACTATCCGGTATGGCNGGTATGGACACATCCATGCACGACACTGTCCAGTATGGACACATCCATGCGTGATACTCTCCGGTGTGGACACATTCAAGAGTGATACTATCCGGTGTGGACACATCCATGCGCGATAATATCCGGTATGGACACATCCATTCGCGATATTATCCTATGTGGACACACCCATGCGTGATAATATCCGGTATGCACACATCCATGCGCGACACTATCCGGTGTGGACACATGTATGGGTGACACTATCCGGAATGGACACATCCATGCGCGATACTATCCGGTATGGACACATCCATGCGCGATAATATCCGGTATGGACACATCCATTCGCGATATTATCCTATGTGGACACATCCATGCGTGATACTATCCGGTATGCACACATCCATGCGCGACACTATCCGGTGTGGACACATCTATGGGCCATGCGTGATACTCTCCGGTGTGGACACATTCAAGCGTGATACTATCCGGTAAGGACAAATCCATGCACGACACTGTCCAGTATGGACACATTCAAGCGTGATACTATCCGGTGTGGACACATCCATGCGCGATAATATCCGGTATGGACACATCCATTCGCGATATTATCCTATGTGGACACACCCATGCGTGATAATATCCGGTATGCACACATCCATGCGCGACACTATCCGGTGTGGACACATGTATGGGTGACACTATCCGGAATGGACACATCCATGCGCGATACTATCCGGTATGGACACATCCATGCGCGATAATATCCGGTATGGACACATCCATTCGCGATATTATCCTATGTGGACACATCCATGCGTGATACTATCCGGTATGCACACATCCATGCGCGACACTATCCGGTGTGGACACATCTATGGGCCATGCGTGATACTCTCCGTTGTGGACACATTCAAGCGTGATACTATCCAGTATGTACACATCCATGCGCGATACTATCCGGTATGCACACATCCATGCGTGATACTATCCGGTGTGGACACATTCAAGCGTGATACTATCCGGTAAGGACAAATCCATGCACGACACTGTCCAGTATGGACACATTCAAGCGTGATACTATCCGGTGTGGACACATCCATGCGCGATACTATCCGGTATGGACACATCCATGCACGACACTATCCAGTATGGACACATCCATGCGTGATACTCTCCGTTGTGGACACATTCAAGCGTGATACTATCCAGTATGTACACATCCATGCGCGATACTATCCGGTATGCACACATCCATGCGTGATACTCTCCGGTGTGGACACATTCAAGCGTGATACTATCCGGTAAGGACAAATCCATGCACGACACTGTCCAGTATGGACACATTCAAGCGTGATACTATCCGGTGTGGTGTGTAGGTACGCGCTATGATAGGCCATACCTGTGTAGGTAGCACGACACTATCCAGTATGGACACATCCATGCGCGACACTATCCGGTGTGGACACATCTATAGGCCATGCGTGATACTCTCCGGTGTGGACACATTCAAGCGTGATACTATCCGGTAAGGACAAATCCATGCACGACACTGTCCAGTATGGACACATTCAAGCGTGATACTATCCGGTGTGGACACATCCATGCGTGATACTATCCGGTATGGACACATCCATGCGTGATACTATCCGGTGTGGACACATCCATGCGCGATACTATCCGGTCGGAGTCTTAACTCTATCGAGTGGAAGATGACACTATGGGTTTTGCAGCTATCCATACAGACGGTGCAGACCTGCAGATGGCTGAAGATGCCATCCTAGTTGGCCCCGTACATGTTCTACAGGCGACAAGTCTGGAGACTGTGCTGGCCAACGAATGATGTCGACAGCATGAAGGCAGTCTTTGGAAACCCGTGCTGCGCTTGGGTGGCACTTATCTTGCTGGTAAAATGGTGCGTTGGAACTGCACTCTGGGGGGAAGAACACGAGGCTGTAAGTGTTCCCCTGATCACTTCCAGGGTAGAGCGATAGTCATACAAGACTGCTCCTCTCTCTACGACGTAAATAGTTCTTGCGATTCGTAGATCAACACTCAAGTCGATATTTTTACCTTGTCTAGTCCCTCTCCCTACACTCTAAATACGGAGCAGTTATTTCAATCAGTCGACCTATTTTACTTAAGCTTGTGTTAATGACGTGTTTTATGCTGGCGAATATTTTTAGTGCGCTAGTGTTTTACTGCCAGGACAGTGAAATTCACTACGAACCAGTGGAAATCGGTGTTTAATTAAAGAATGCAAGCAACTATAATGATCAGTAGGATTCCGCTGATTCAAGAGGAACAGTTTTATCAGGTCTGCAGTCAGGTTCGCTTATCTGTAGCAGCTTTAAAATGTTTCGATTTTTTAGATTGTGTTCAAGTACTGTTGTCATCAGTTTCCAAGCCGAGACCTGATAATACGGTGCACCACCGTTCCTCGGCTTCCAACGCCACACTATTACGAGAAAACTGCAAACGAAGTCGCCGTTGTCGCGGTGTCAATGGACAGAGGAGTCGAGATTGGAAAGTCTTCTACAATAGTTGCCACCCAATAGTGCGTTCCGAAACAGGGATCACTACGCCACTGCATGTATCTGGACGACGGAAAGAGACACGCCGAGAAAAAGGTTTTTTTTTAAATCAAACAAAGTGTGTTTGGNACTGCATGTATCTGGACGACGGAAAGAGACACGCCGAGAAAAAGGTTTTTTTTTAAATCAAACAAAGTGTGTTTGGTGCAACCAAAGTGATTGTTGTTTGTATAGGTCAATGAAATATATTTTGTTGTTGAAAACAAGTTGTTTTGTTGTTATTTTGTATCTTCCTTTCGTTCTACGTACATTAAAACAGCTTCGATTAATATTTTAAAAAAATACTATAGCATGATTGAGATTCAAACCTTACTCATCTGTGCTCGATCACTATGCCTTAGCAACCTCAGATAAAAAAAACCACAGATTTAAAAGGAACGTTTTTAAATAAATACAGTTTAACTACTGGACAACATGCGTAAATAAATTATTTAATATTTATAGCTGGTTTTTTTTAGTTTCTAGTTGAACTTGTTTTATTAGGCTGTTTATATCAAAATGAGTCATCAGTATACACACTAACAAACACACATATCCTAATTATCACAACAAATGCAAACAAACTCTCGAGTTTTATTTTTGAACTAAAACAATTAAATAGGTAGTCAAAAAATAAAAAATGTATTCAGTTAATTCAACAAAATGTTTTGTTGACATTCTAATTTCTTTCCGCCCAACACCNACTGCATGTATCTGGACGACGGAAAGAGACACGCCGAGAAAAAGGTTTTTTTTTAAATCAAACAAAGTGTGTTTGGCGCAACCAAAGTGATTGTTGTTTGTATAGGTCAATGAAATATATTTTGTTGTTGAAAACAAGTTGTTTTGTTGTTATTTTGTATCTTCCTTTCGTTCTACGTACATTAAAACAGCTTCGATTAATATTAAAAAAAAATACTATAGCATGATTGAGATTCAAACCTTACTCATCTGTGCTCGATCACTATGCCTTAGCAACCTCAGATAAAAAAAACCACAGATTTAAAAGGAACGTTTTTAAATAAATACAGTTTAACTACTGGACAACATGCGTAAATAAATTATTTAATATTTATAGCTGGTTTTTTTTAGTTTCTAGTTGAACTTGTTTTATTAGGCTGTTTATATCAAAATGAGTCATCAGTATACACACTAACAAACACACATATCCTAATTATCACAACAAATGCAAACAAACTCTTGAGTTTTATTTTTGAACTAAAACAATTAAATAGGTAGCCAAAAAATAAAAAATGTATTCAGTTAATTCAACAAAATGTTTTGTTGACATTCTAATTTCTTTCCGCCCAACACCNCCAAAAAATAAAAAATGTATTCAGTTAATTCAACAAAATGTTTTGTTGACATTCTAATTTCTTTCCGCCCAACACCGAGGCTCTGGTAGAAACTTCTGGAGCGCCCAGCGCCTTCCCAGGTCATGTGAGTGTTCCCTCGTGTTCTAGTTGCCCCAAGGTCAGGTGCACCTGTCTGTCACAATGGTCTCAGCGGCGACGATTGGACGGAACGACCACCCTTCCTCTTGTAGTCGAAAGATTGGTCCTCTCCAAATCTGTCATTTGCTCATACCGGCGATGAATGCTTCACCGAGGCGTACTAGCTACTCACTCAAATATACTTGCACGCTGATAGTACTTCCTGTAGTTTTGTCAAACGATCGTTAAGAGGACTATGTACTTAAATATTTTCTCAGTAAATAAATGTTCTGTAAATACGACATTTTACCACAAAAGGAAAAAAATAACTACAAAATAACTATTTTTTAGTTTTATTAATTCGAGTTCATTGAAAAAAAAAAAGGGGGGGGGGGAATTGTGTAAATGGTGAAAACGTAGTATTTTCAGGGCTTACCTGCGTAGTTTTTTTTTTTTAAGATGTAGGAGAAACGTGCCATACCGGCGTAGTTAAATATGTACTCTTCCACAGCATGTAATGAAGTCCCGCTGTTACCGACTGAACTCGCATAGTCCAGTGCACCGACAGAGACACTGCACGCATTGCGCGTGTTATTTTAACCCTTATCGTTCCCTCGCTTCTGGGACTTGAAGGTTGAAAACAGTCCCGGATACAGTAGAGCCTTAATGTTGCCAGGGTTGATGCGTTACCCTACGGTCTGTATTTATACAAGGCGTTTAAGGGGGAAACGGACATACGTTAAGAGGTGATAGTATGGACCATTCTGAAGGGAAAACATCGTTAAAAATATGCTCTATTCGCAAATGTGTCCGAGATACAGCTATGTGAATCTGACAGGAACGGGAACGGTACAGATGTAGGTCGTTGCGTGTTGGGTTGTATTGTGTAAATACCCTTTACAACACATGCTCAACAATGCCCCTTCCAACTTCTATGCATTTTGCAGCTCCTGTAGTCAGATGCTGTGTCGCTAGTCTGAGCTGATGTTCACGTTCTGCTTTAACGTACGCACGATCATTTTACACGCGAGAAAGAAATTCCTCCCTTGTTTGAGCTTTCGCCTGTATACTTCCGTCTTCAACCAACGCCACAAACAATAACCCAGCGGAGTGAGGTCGGGTGACCGTGTTGGCCAAGCAACACAACAGCTGCGACTGCTGTTTACTTATGTTTTCCCTTAAGTATGGTCCATACTATCACCTCTTAACGTATGTCCGTTTCCCCATGAAATACCTGGTATACACGGTTAATCGCAGCCAAATTTAAATTTGTAATAATATTTTCAGGGATGATGCATTATAACGACTTTTGCAGCAATGGATAATTCCTTCTGGATGCTGTTTTTATGACAAGGAGTGTGTATACGTGAGTTTATATATGGGTGTATTCTGTATGCGTGTTTATGTATAGGCTATAGGATAACCATGCATAGGCCTATATAAAGTTATCCTGCACCACAAGGGCAAACTATGCAAAATGATTTGTTTTACGGAAAATGGGCAAGAAAACATAACACAGCCAATGACATAGCGATATCTTTAAGGGAACGAGACGCACACAAAAACCATTGTAACTTAGGAATAACAAGTAGTTATCTGCAAATAGTCAAAAACCATGCGANGAACGAGACGCACACAAAAACCATTGTAACTTAGGAATAACAAGTAGTTATCTGCAAATAGTCAAAAACCATGCGAAATAAACCAACAGATTTGTAAATAGTGTTAGACTTGTTTGTGTTATTATGTGTACAGTTGATTACTAGGCCATATAGTCTATTCACGGCAAAGTGAGCCCTATTTGAAGCCCTCTCTTATGGAATAATAGTCAATAAAAATATTTTATTGGAGCTTTAGATGTTAACTTTTGAGTCCNATTTGAAGCCCTCTCTTATGGAATAATAGTCAATAAAAATATTTTATTGGAGCTTTAGATGTTAACTTTTGAGTCCAGCGGAATATATACACTATGTTTATTAATAACATGGCAATATTCACTTTAAAAAGTGGCGGAAGGATAAAAAAGAGTTGATAGGAAAATAGTAACCAGGGCATCAAAAGTGCTCACTTTACCGCGAACAGCCGATAATTATTGATGAACACCATAGACAACGCACTTATGTTCATTAATACGTATTACGACATTTCCTGAGGCAGAAAAAAATTAGACTATGCTGGTGGTTGTAAAAATGCATGTAAACCCACAGCGAATTTAACAGGAGAGATTAAGTTCGTTTTCTTTTGAGTGATATAATTTTTATTTTATTCGACATTCCTCATTATTTGCAGAAACATAATTCACAAATAACAGTTCATTTCATGGTTCTCTTAAGTTTTAGTCCGTGACCACGTTTAAGCGATTTATAGGCAATTCACGGTTAATTGAAAAATTGAGGAGAGATAGAAATCATTGTGTTGTTATAAGTTTTAGAGTCATAAAATGTGTTAATCTTTAATTTTTTTTTCTTTGAAAATGCGTAGTGCATCATTCTTGTCATTGAATAACTATAATATCACTGGGATATCTTTATTTGTTTACCATGTGGAGTAAACAGGAATTATTTATTGATTGCCATTTCAGAATGGCAACAAAAGCGATAAATGTACAAGAGCTAAAATGCTTATTGTCTGTAGAATATAATTAAATCATGTTACATGCCCTAACAAAGAAAAAATTTCAAAAATTAATTTCTAACATAAACAATGGCAAAAAAAATGTATAAATCCAAGATGACGACAAGTATTCCCCTTACTGCCATTCTTAAAAGTTACTCTGAGCTTACGTGTATCCTTCCGCCAATTTTCATAACTAAAATTTCGATGTGAATAACAAACACAGAGTATAAATTTGATAACTCTCAGAAGATAACGTCAGAGGTCACAATAAAAATTTTTTTTTTGTTATTATGCCTCCTGAAAGGGTATTAAAAAGTGCTCTATTTACCGTGAACACATCATAATGTTAATTTACTATGTGTTCATTGCGAACACCACATTTGCATAACAACCACGTCATACTATTCGCGAATAAAGGGGGGACAGAAACCACATACAGTAATCTTTATTACCTCCACACACTTCCGCTAGCCCAAATGTTAATCTAATGGACGAGGAAATTGCAACACTGTAATTCAGGAGCTGCAGCGGGCGCCTTACTGGAATGCAAATGGGCTGCCACGCTGGATGGGGATCCCTGGTGCAACATAACGGTATGGAGCATTCTGTCTTCGAATGCGAATCGTACGTGCAACTCGTGAACAAACATGTTACATGACGTGAGAGTAACGTCTGCGGAGGTGCGATGCCATTTCCGTTACTCTTCTGGCCTTATTTTACGTTTGTACCTGTGACAACAAACGTATTGTAAAACCGCATTCTAAAATTATTTTTAAGCACGCAAAACAAATTTATTTCAATAAAAGTTTCTTATTTTAATCGCGTTTATTTAAAAACTTTCAACTTTAATTTTATTGATACCAACTGTAAACAAATGTTTTATAGCACTTAGATTCGCTGAAAAACAACACTTCCACATCGGATATATAAAGCGTTTTTCATAGGTAATTATTTCTCATTTCGTTAGAACATATTATATGAAAACAATAAATATAAATAAATTCTCAATATGTTTAATTTTTTTAATTTTAAAAACACATGAAAATATTTAAAATTTATTTCTTTTTTCGAAAAAAATAAGTGTTATAGTGCTCAAATAAGCCAAAGTTTAAGAGGTCACAGATATATATATATTGTTAATAATCAAGGCCATGATCACACATGATCACCCATGCCGTACGTCCACGTTCGTGCGCACACATTTTAATAATACTTTGAATGGACTCTTATTTCTTACTATCCACCACAAACACTCATATTTACATTATTCGTATTAAGTATAAAATAAGTATCATGATGCATAGATAACATACGAGTAAAAGTTTGATTTATCCAACAATAAGTTACTTTTGTGTTAAGAGATGTATAAAACGCTTGTAATAAATAACAAAATTACGAAACAAACACACACATCATACACGAGTTTGTCTTTCAGAGGTTTGATTCAAGAAGTGTGAAGACAAAGCGAATAAGCTNACAAACACACACATCATACACGAGTTTGTCTTTCAGAGGTTTGATTCAAGAAGTGTGAAGACAAAGCGAATAAGCTAAATTATCTTCTTTGTGTCATGCTCAGTTATTTGCATATATCTGTATACACTCGTTTTACTTTAAATCACTTGTTTTATTCATTCGTCTTATTTAGTTTCCAACGGCTGTCAAAATAACTTTTCCATAATTATCAGTTTATTGTAGTCGTCCTGTATTTCATATCACACGTTTTCAGTGATTTTTTTTTCTTCAAAAAATATGTTGTACATTAAAAGACTGGCTGGCATCGATAGAGCTGTCCGATATGAAAAGTTNTTTTTTTTTCTTCAAAAAATATGTTGTACATTAAAAGACTGGCTGGCATCGATAGAGCTGTCCGATATGAAAAGTTTCGCAGCTTCCCACCATTCGTAGTGCGAATTTCACTTGCGTATGTCCTCGTTAATGCTTTGAGAGTCAGAACGGCCTATTTGTGCGACAAATAAACATTGCGTCGCTGAGAAATGTATTCATTTTTTTCTATATCTCTCACTTAAGGGTTCCGCCTACCTGGCAGTTCAACTGCGTTCTAAAGTGTTTGAAATTCTGGTTTTTTGAGGAAACTTTACGTTAACCTACTAAAAAAGATCATGCCCCAGACGAGGAAGGAATGTTAATTGAAAGTCACCACACATGCTGAAAATATTATTTTGGAGCCCTCCAATATACATTAACGTTTGTGAACAATGCAACACCAAGAACGAAACTTGCGGCTGAAGCGAACTTTATACCACAGGTTATAGCAGCACGTCTTCTACGAGCCGAAATGTCGGTACGACAAACCCGTCTCCCGGAGACAGTTCATTGTGCCCCGTTCGAACTCGCTCGCATGCTGATATGAAGCCCTTTGACGTCGACGAGGCATACTGGCACTTGCTTCCACTTCGCTTGACGGCTCTTCACTGACTGAGCTTGGCGTAACACTGACCTCTCCAGTCACACAAGAGAGGGCGCTGCTGGGCCNCTTGACGGCTCTTCACTGACTGAGCTTGGCGTAACACTGACCTCTCCAGTCACACAAGAGAGGGCGCTGCTGGGCCTACGTGCGCGCCATCTCTCTGCAGTCGTAGTCACTTATTGCTGGTACACTGTTCTACACATCATCCGAGACTGGCCGCGCGTGACAATACATTTCAAATATTTTAAAACACTTTTATATTACAAAAATTCAAGTACAGGCAGATACGAGATTAAAGCCAGAATTCCCTTGTACTAACAAATAATGAACATTTTCTTACCGTTTCTCTGTTTTTTAACATAGGTGTATTGGTTATTTATTTTCAATACAAATAATATCGTTTAGTCCGGCAAGTTCGTTTTAATAAATTGAATGGTCCAAACACAAAATAGCTGTAAATATTGCGTGTGATTACTGGAAGAAACTAAAAGCGACAGAGTTTGTAAAGTCTACAAGTTTTGCAGTTCCCAGCATAAAAAAAATATATGATACTTCTGTGCCATCAAGACGTCTGGAGGCCTGAGAAAACAGCCGTCGATCAGGCATTCTGCAGCGAGGGAGACGTCTCTGGAATTCTGGAACAGCGTGCCCGGAATTCCTGTCGCAATAACCGAAGCTACGCAATGCTACGCGCGCGTGCAAGGCATTTAATTAACGCCGCGTGGAATGCTGCTGACGCACCGCGGTTCGGAGGCGCGCAAGTACTGGAAAGAATGTCGCGTCGCTACTCGCGCGCTCTCAAGTGGTCGGCTTTAGAACTACACGAAAAAAAAAATTTACTTTTGGCAAATGGCACCCTGAACTACAGGTACAAACGCTGTGAGGTGATTCTGTGTGCAAAAAAAGAATAGAAAACATTATATGTCCTATGTGAAACACTAATTCGTTAGTGACCGCATTTGTGTAGTGGATAGACTACCCGCCTTCCACCAAGGCGAACCGGGTTCGAATTCTGGTGCTGTTTCCCCCGGATTTTTGCATGTGGGAATCGTGCCGGATGATGCCGCTGGTGGGCGGGTTTTCTCGGGGATCTCCCGTTCCCCCCGCCCTTGCATTCCGGCGCTGCTCCGTACTCGCCTCGCTTCACCTACATCGGCTCTCATGAAGTCGATGTTAAGGGTGGCCCAAATCTCCCCACTACTATCTACTACTCAGTTACAATCATTCTGTGCGACTCATAAAATTGCTACTGAATATGTTATTATATCGGTCATATTAATAAACGAGTCCTGATAATATATAAAGGACGTAGTGTGTAAACCAGTCCGGTTGCAACATGTGTCGGTCTCTGGCGATCCCCCGCTTGAGCTGGGACGCGCGGGTCGACCACGAACACCGCCCAGCTCGGTCACGAGAACGTCGATGACTCACCACCGCACCGCACCACAGAGTAGAACTATAGTCGATATGCGCAATGAAGAGGTAAATACAGTACCGGTAAAGAGTTTAAAACCACAGGGTGAGTGCTTAGTGTCGATAAATATTATGCTGAACGAAACCTAAACATTTGCCACAACATGGCTGTTGAATTTCATCTGGGCAATTCCTTTAATCAGAACATACGGGCGTATTTTGAAACACAAAGATGAACATTCACCTATTTTAGACGCACAATGTGCTGAGTGTTACACGAATTTGCAAGTATTACCACGAAATATTTAGCTATGAAAAAAGTGTTATATGGGTGTCCTTGTGGTGCATAAATTAAAATTCCAAATAATACTGTGTATTTTATTGCATATTTTTTATCCTTCACTAAAATGAGTAGTTATTCCTTATTTTATAACTGTTGAACGATCCTTCAGAAACCTCTCCAGCCGATATGGGACCACGGATATAAACGAATATATTTCAGCACTATAGGAGAGAAACTACGTTTCTTTTCCGATCGTCACTTTGCCCAGAGTTCAAATTAATTGTTGTTTCATTAGAGATAGNAGGAGAGAAACTACGTTTCTTTTCCGATCGTCACTTTGCCCAGAGTTCAAATTAATTGTTGTTTCATTAGAGATAGTGATCTTCAACTTTTGGCCGGTACTGTACACGTCTGACCTGACAGTAAGGTTTTGCTTACAAGTATCACAAGTGCTTAATATGCGATCCCCCCCGCCCCTCTTCCAATAGGCTCTGAATCACTTGTGTGCCGACTCGGTGCTCGGTTGATCCATGCCAAATGTCCCATAGNGCCCCTCTTCCAATAGGCTCTGAATCACTTGTGTGCCGACTCGGTGCTCGGTTGATCCATGCCAAATGTCCCATAGGTCAGCGAACATTTCCGTTCACTGCTGAGAGAGGATTGAAATGTTTCACTTGCTTGCCGCTAGGTGCCTCCCTGGTGAGTGGCCAGCAGGCGAGCTCCCTTCAGTGAGGGGAATGACGACGACCCCGCAACAGACGGACTGTTGCGTCATCCAGTTCAACTATTGCAAGTCTGTGACAACTGTGCAGCGAGATTTTCGGCGAGAGTAAGGCACTGCACACCCCTGCTGCTTAGAGCATTCAACGTTGGCTCGAGCAGTTTCGACAAACAGGTTGTTCGAGAAAGAGAAAGTGTAAGAGGAAATCAACCGATCGCCCCCATGTTTCTGACGAGGACATTGGGCGCACCCGGAGGAGTTTTGTAAGAATTCCACAGCAGTCTATTCGTCGTGCCAGCCGAGAGCCAGCCATTCCCCATAAGAGTGTCAAGAGTATTTTGCGACAGTGTTTGTTATTAAAACCATATAGGATTGAATTCGTGCACACCCCACGTCAAGGTGATAACATTGGCGTTTTATGCATTCTTTCTCAAAGGAAGGGGCCGTGGAGGTGTAGTGGTCAGACAGCTCCCTTTCTACCCAGGCGAACTGAAATCGATTTCCTGCGGGTAACTCCCGGATTTTCGCATGTGGGAATCGTGCCGGACGACGTCGCCGCTGGTCGACGGGTTTCCTCGAGGGTCTCCCGTTTACACCGCCTTTGCATTCCGGCGCTGTTCCATACTCAACTCGCTTCATCCTCATCGGCTTTCAAGACACCGATGTTGAGAGCCGTCCAAACCTCTCCACTCGAAAAGGAAATGGAAGATGACACTGTTTCTGTCGTGCTTAGTGTCCAATGACGAGATCACGTTTCATCTCATCGGTACAGTGAACCACCACAACATACGTGTATGTGGTCACATCAGCCACATTCCATAGTCTAGCACGAAAGAGACTCCCAGAAAGTGAAACTCTTCTGCCCCGTTTCGCAAGAAAATGTTCATGTTAATTTTTTACTGAAAATACTCTCACGGGGATATAATACCTGCGAATGTTGCAAAATTGGCTCTTCCTGCAGTCGGAGCACCGCCGCCGTGGTACTTGCAAGTTCGACCAATCCTGTTCGAGCTTCTGCCCCGACGGATCGGCCGTCACGGACCTTCTGATTTGGCATTATACCGCTGGCCACCAAGGTCGCCTGATCTCACTCTGTGTGACTTTTTTCTTTTTGGGGTTTGTGAACAATTCAGTTTATTTTCCGCCCCTTCCTTAAACAAGGAACGAACTTCGAAACCGCATTACAACAGCAGCGGCAGCAATAACACCAGACATGCTCACCATTGTGTGGGACGAGTTTGGCTTTCGTGTAGATGTATGCAATCCTGCGAGGAGGTATGTTGAGCATTTGTGATAATTGTAAGCGAAACTCTATTGGCTGACATGTATTTNGACGGATCGGCCGTCACGGACCTTCTGATTTGGCATTATACCGCTGGCCACCAAGGTCGCCTGATCTCACTCTGTGTGACTTTTTTCTTTTTGGGGTTTGTGAACAATTCAGTTTATTTTCCGCCCCTTCCTTAAACAAGGAACGAACTTCGAAACCGCATTACAACAGCAGCGGCAGCAATAACACCAGACATGCTCACCATTGTGTGGGACGAGTTTGGCTTTCGTGTAGATTNACCATTGTGTGGGACGAGTTTGGCTTTCGTGTAGATGTATGCAATCCTGCGAGGAGGTATGTTGAGCATTTGTGATAATTGTAAGCGAAACTCTATTGGCTGACATGTATTTCATTCTTCAGCGCATAGTTCTATGTTTATTAGTTTAAAGGATATAGCATTTTGATATAGAATGAAAGCTTTTTAACAACATGTATATTAAATGCAGTGTTTGTATTTTGGAACTTGTTATTTTCTGTCTTTCAGGCTAAAATCTGTAATAATTATCAAAAATAATATGTTTCTGTATATACAGAGTATAAAACCGAACCTTAAACAACTAGTAAGAATGGCCTTTTTTTAAAAAAATATATATAAAACAATTCCTGTTGTATAATAATTTAGTATTCGTAAGCTTTGTTAGAACATCCGACTTCATTCGGAATGTAAAGGTAACTTTTAGAAGCTGATCGTGACTGTATGACTTGTGGCATCAATATCGCCCGTTGTGCATTCATTCTGTTGCTGTATTATCGAAGGTCATCGACAAATTGCACACGTGGATTGTTCGAGAAGGTGCAGGGAGCTCCGCTAGACTAGAGCCGGGCTTGCAGCTCTGCAACGGTCACTCCTGGCCGCCGCGTGAGAGCGCTAGTGGCGCGCACCGCCGCAACTAATAGACTTCCGCACACGAAGCGCGAGATGTGGCCGTGACGAGGTATCGATAGTCGGCCGCTCCGCCGCTTCACCTCCTACACCTCTCCCTCTCCTTCGTGCAAACCGCGGGGCGCTTTCCAACATCGCCGGGCACTTTCCAACATCGCCGGGCGCTTTCCGACACTGCCAGGCGCTTTCAGACATCACAGTGTTACCGGTGGGGCGCAGGGGGGCAGGGGGGCACTAAATCAGTACCGCTCGTCGCTTTCTTTGAAGTGGTATCTCTGCTCGCCCGCGTGCTTACTCCGCCTGATTGATTGGCAGCCACGCCTCCTAAATATACTACCCGCTTCCCCCACACTTCCACAACCCCTTCATTGTGCCAACATGGGGTTTCGTCGTCTCCCTAACCAAACCACTCGGCTCCCGTCTCCCCCGACCCTTGTTAACAAGGACGGAGCGACGAGCGATGCAACGGAGGAAGAGGCGAGAGCTGGGCCACCGTGCATTCTCACTTCAACAGTAAAGGAAGAACTTCGTTATTTTTCTACTAAAACATGATTTAAAAACAGATTTTCTCAGATGCCTTTAAAAAAAAAAATGTTACACAGACACACAAAAAATTACCAAAATAATAATAATAATGTGATAAAAATTAAATTTATTTTTTTTTAAATTATATTTATGACACTTATTTTCTCGAGCTCATCAAGGTCCATTGAAATGTTTCGCTGTGCACAAATCCTCTAAACATAAAAATGTCAAGACTCAATTCGAGAACAAAAGAACATAATTTTAACTATGTACTTAACATATTGTAACAGGGTTCTATTTATTTATATAGTGTTGGAATGCAAAAATCGCAATTTCAAAATTGCTAATTTTTTGCACAAAATTTTGTTTAAATAAAAAAAATTAATTGAATATATCGAATTGGTGGTCTTAAAATTATCAAAATAATATTATATAAAACTACAATAATAAAACTTATATGTGTCAGAACTAAAATAACACAATTAAAAAAAAAGCTATTAAGAAAACAAATTTTTTTGTTAGAATAATTAATTTAACTTAACAATTTTGTTTTCTCATTTTGCTTTCATAAAGTACTTCATAATAAACTTTTATAATTTTTAACGCAATTATTTTACAGGTGTTTTTACTGTGGTGTATATTCTACTTGTAATCGCAGAATTAGTCCATTGCCCGAAATATTTTCGATATTGCGATGTGGGTACGAATACATTTCCACAATGCATTCTGCATAACTATTTCAGCGACTGAGCATAGTACCCATTAAGTAATGTGGCAACTGCACTTTGCTCAATATACGAAGCAAAGTTACTTTTTGCTCTGCAGTCACAAAAAACTGCCCACAGCGCGATGCGAGTATTCAGGTTTTACCAACTATGAATTGAGAGCTTTTCGTGTTTACCAACTTTTGAGTTTGATTGGGTAAGGTTCGGTTGGGTTATATTACACTAATTTAAATTCACTTAGTTTAATGCTACGTATCATTAAATATAATGTTTCATCACTCGCTCTCAATACAGAACTACATTCCAACCAGCAAAATGCATTGTGGATAAAAGTGGAATACTCACATCACATTATGGCTAATTTGTAGTGGTTACAAAGCGAAAAGACATATTGTTTCGGTTAATAAGCAAAGCATAATTGGCATAACGCACCAGGGATACTTTCGTGTTACTCAGCGGCCAAAACAATCCCACATAACCCGTTGTGTATAAAATCTCGAGCAATTAGCGAATTCAGCGATTATGACATGTACAGGGTGTTCCGCGACACAACAGACATACTTCGGCAGCGTGTTATAGAGATCATTGGCAACAAAAACTGGCAAATACACAAGTAGGCTTTGCAGCCCCATTTCAGAGTTACAGGGACGTAAACGCGATAAAAACACAATTTGTAATTACTGAATATATTTCATGCAATTGACTGCATTCATGTTGTAAGTCCCACACAAGCTGTTCAACATGTGCCCAATCTAACCGTAATCCGACTGCTAGTGTGGTTGGCGTGGCCTTGTCTCTGTTAGTGCGTCGAGGCGAGTGGTTGTGCGTCGAGGCCAGGAATGTTTACACGTGCAGAGTACGCAGTGTTTGTTTACGGACACTGTGGCGGAAATGGGCGTTGCGCAGCAGCTGAGTATCCTAGCAGGTGGGCCAGTCTCATGGCCGGCGCGCTCCCCAGACCTCTGTCCGTTGGACTTTTTTTCTGCTGGGGCTACCTGAAGAGTAGGGTTCACAGTGTATGGCGACCAGACACACGATACAAGTTGCCAGACCACTATTCAACACAGAAATGAACACGCAGGCATGCAGTGACAACGCTCTATGGTACTACATATCGCAGCCTGCTTACAGTCATATTTGGTATATTTTGAACAGTTTAGGTGAGACGTTCGAAATGACTGTTGTCAATTGCATTGAAGACATTCAGTAATTCCCATTCGTGATTTTTGCATTTACGTCCTTGTAAATCTGAAATGAGGCCACGTAGCCTACTTGTGTATATGACATTTTTTGTTGCCAAAGTATAATAGGCTGCCGAAGTATGCCGGTTGAGTCGTGGAACATCCTGTATACAGAATGTACTGGTCTGAAGGCAGTTGTGGTATAAAGGTTACGTCAAAAATAAAAAAATAAACATTAAATTAAAGTGCATTATTTTATTCGAACACACTTTGTGTATTGGTACGTTTTCTACAAACCCAAAATAATAAAGTCAGTCACATTTTTTTCAAGCAGATAAATAATGTTTATTGAGACCACGGTAGCTGGGCAGTTAACCTGCTCGCCTTCCACAAAGGCGAGCAGGCCGAGTCACACTCGGACAATCTCCGGCCGACTCACACTCGGACTTTCGCAAGCGGGAATCGTGCCGGGCGATGCCGCTGGTTGGCGGGTTTTCTCTGGGAACTCCAGTTTCCCCCCGCCCTTGCATTCCGGCGCTGCCCCATTCTCCCCTCGTTTCAGACTTATCGGCTCTCAAGACCTAGCTGTTGAGAGCAGCCCAAATCTCTTCACTCTCTCACTAACGCCTCTAGACACTTTGCAACTCTGGTCTCTTAATCGGCCAATGAGGGACTCGATATAATTGCTCAGGGATTGGGAAGGCGTTTGTTAAGGAACCAAAATGGCACTCGCCTCGAATGAGAGTAGAGAATCATGTGGGATAAAGGCACCTACAGTGAAGCAAGTCGAAATCACATATGAAACCACTGAGTGACAGTAAATGGGGATCTGAACATACATTTGCGAAATAAGTACATTATGCAAAATGTTAAAAAAAATTAGGTTTATTATTGAAAAAAAAATTCTCTCGTGACTTTATGTTATAATTTTTTTATATTAAATAAACGTTAGCAAGGGTTCGACTGTTCTAACGGCCAATGGTATCGAAGCAATATTACACAGTGCTACTTTCCCAATACACAATTTGCTGTGAATGGTTTTAGTGGGGTTTGTATTTGCATGAGCAGTAACATCTACAAACACACCGGCCTGTATTTACCATGCACAGTACCATCTACACACGCACCGGTCCGTATTTACAATGAACAGTACCATCTACGTACGCACCGGTCTGTATTTACCATGAATAGTATAATTTACGCACGAACCGGTCTGTATTTACCATGAATAGTATCATTTACGCACGCACCGGTCTGTATTTACCATGAATAGTATCATTTACGTACGACGCACCGGTCTGTATTTACCATGAATAGTATCATTTACGCACACGAAGCACCGGTCTGTATTTACCATGAATAGTATCATTTACGCACGCACCGGTCTGTATTTACAATGAATAGTATCATTTACGCACGACACACCGGTCTGTATTTACCATGAATAGTATCATTTACGCACGCACCGCTCTGTATTTACCATGAATAGTATCATTTACGCACGACGCACCGGTCTGTATTTACCATGAATAGTATCATTTACGCACACGAAGCACCGGTCTGTATTTACCATGAATAGTATCATTTACGCACGCACCGGTCTGTATTTACAATGAATAGTATCATTTACGCACGACACACCGGTCTGTATTTACCATGAATAGTATCATTTACGCACGCACCGCTCTGTATTTACCATGAATAGTATCATTTACGCACAACGCACCGGTCTGTATTTACCATGAACAGTATCATTTACGCACGCACCGGTCAGTATTTACCATGAACTGTGCCGTCTACGCACGCGCCGAGTGTCTATAAAGCTAGTACGCCAACTGCTGTCGTGTGATACGGAAATTATATGCCAGCTCGCATAGCAGCTGCTATGCAGATTCTTCCTCCATAAACTTGCACAAGACCACGTACGGCAGCAAGCATCGTCTTATGTTACCTATAAAAACCATACAGTACACGAGCACAACCTAACAATATACCATTCAACTTATTTTCTCGGTATTTTGAAAGCGAGTACATTAAATTTTGCGAATCCTTTTTCTGACTTAGGTTTTCGGTGTCCGCCTGTAATATTTCATTCCCCTTACAAAAAAAATAATATCAGTGTTTCATGTTTTGTATTACAGGTTATATGAATTAATGTGTGCAGTATTTTCAGGAAATGTAGCAGGTTCTTTTAAATATTCACCACCAATCGTTTGTGACCTTTCAGAGAAGAAGTATGTCAAAGGACAAGAAATTAATGGTGCTTGAAGGTTCGTATGAACCTGGACTAGGTTGGAAATGTCAAAGATTAAAAAAAAAAAAAAAAAAAAAAAAAAAAAAAAAACAAGCCGCACATGTAGATAACCAGAAAAAAAAAACTATTTGGATTTAAATTTAACTACTCTATATTATGTTCCATTTAGAAATTTTAAAAACTGTCGCCTTAATTTTGTGCATTATTTCTTTCGCATAAGGTTTGATGTAGTATTGCCTTTCGAGAATAAAAGTACGTAAGTCGCTGTATAATTAGTTGAAGTAATTTACTTTTCAAAAATATACGCGCAAAATAAAACAGTCGGAAAATTACGAAACTTAATTGCGTGTATAAAATCTTCGCATTTACACTTCCGTGTCCCTTCCTAACGACGGCAATTTGCACGTTCCATGTTTAAACACTGCCAATTTCAGATTCCATAAAAGTTAAAGTGCCAAGGAGCGGTATTTGAGGCGACAGTGCAGATATTGGTTCCAATATAGGCTCGGTTAAGGTGCATTCTATTGGCATTTCCAGCGTTATAGGCAGTTATCACGTAGCGCATTCCCACTTTACAACTCTCTGCTCGCGCGCAACTGCCGACACTGATGGCAGGCATTCAAACAAAACCCATTTCGANCCATTTAACTCATCTCTACGACCATTTTAATTACGCGTCAGGGACACTTAAAAAGAGTTATTTTGATTTAAATTAATGTTTACATTCGTTTGCAAACGTCATCTGAACTAATTACAACGGAATGCGAAATGTCGGAATTTTATTCTAGACCCGGTGCATGTATGATAACGTCTTCGAATATAGTGTTATGCATTTAAACGGTAAAATTTGTCGTCTAACAAATGCAAAAAATTTAATCCACTTGGCTTGTGTTTCAAATATTCTGATAGTAAGTAATTAACACTGATACGACAGTGAACAAACATCAAACAATAATACAACGATATAATTTTTACTCGTTTTTTTTTTTCATACAAGGAAAATTGCGTTTCTAAAATACCACTAGATAAAACTGAAAAATGTCTCGTTTTAAAACATGGTAAAAATCCGCTTTTAATTTGTATAGCTTATATTCATATACATAGGAATGTTTCAAAATATTATTTGTTCCACCAAATCACCATTTAAATAATATATCGATTGTTCCTGTGTTTAATGTGAGGCAATATTTGTAACGCTGCATTTGTGATGCTTGTGCTCAGATTCCTGTACAAACATTGCGTGACATGCAAGTTGCATGGGTACAACGCATTGGCATGTGCATTCGCAACAACGGGGGGCATATTGATCATGTTTTGTAATTACATCCTAACATACTTTCCTTGTGTGCTATAAGCAGCACATTTTTGTCCACCCCTATGTAAAGTGACCCTTGAATCATTCTGCATTTGTTTAGTTAATTACTAAACATATTCCGAAGAAGTTGAAACATATGAGAAAGTGCCCAAAGAAAAAATATGTAGGGGCATATATAGACAATAATAAAGTGCACATAATTCCCTTTTAATAATTTTCCAAGATTATTATAAAACATTTAGATTTATCGTTATTTCATGCAGTCTTCTCTCTCATTAATGAAGCTATCTGTCGATGCAAAACTTTCAAAGTTTGTTCCAGTATATATGGGATGATACGATGCAACATAAAACAGGACTCGGTTCAGTGGTCAGAAGAGACGATACTAACTCATTACGCTTACGACCGGAAACCCTTTCTATGAGCGAATGAAGCCAGCAAATGTTAGTTTACTGCTTTTACGCCTAGGATGTTTTGAAACTTTGATATTATGGGCGCCTGCCATCCGGACATAAGTACTAGCTACACACTCTGCTGTTATAGTCTATTCAGGGTTTCTTCTCACTTTCTTTAGTCAATGTATAACATGCTTGTCTCTTTCCTAAATATGTCACGTAACATGATGTTTAATACTTTTGTTAACGTATAAGTATCTTATTTTTGGTTTGATTAAACATTTGCTTGCCTATTGATTACCTATATAATATAATTTTTATTTTAAATATAAAACCATAAAAAACAGAAAGAAAATAGGTGTTGGTAAGGCCTAGTAAGAAATAGTTCTTAAAAAAATTAATGTATTTGACTGCCCATTAATGCAGTGTGCTTCCCTTTGGTGCAATTTTCTACACTTGGTTAAGATTTGTTTGCATAAGACAGATAAATGTTTTGAAAGTAGAACTTGAGCAGGACTTCAGTAAAGTTGGAAGTAACTGTGAATTGATTACTGCGCCACAATTGCTTGATGGTGAATTTACAGGGAGCAGGAGGCCGCCGGCGAAGGGAGAGGTAGCTGCGCGCGCAGGCTTCTGCCATGCTAAAAACATTAGCCTCCGTATAATTATTTCCGCGTTTGTCGATGCGCATCAAATATTTTCGTATCAGTTAGTACACAGGCGGGCCGTCACTATTGTCAACTGCCACCAGCCGGGTCGTGCTTTGGTGGTGGCTCATGCCATAGACTAAATATGAGGTAGACCTCTTATTCGTCCTCTGCGCATGCGCCCAACATTGACCTACCCCAAAAGAACACAACTATCATAGTCTCATGGTGAACAATGGTGAATGTTTGTTTATGTCTTAATTTTTAGATGACAACCACTATTATAGGAATAAAACGCTTTTGCGAATTTAAATTTATTCAAACTGCATTACAAATTGGTTAGATGAAGAATAAAAACATCTCAAAACATTAGTTTGCAAATCAATTTTCTAACCTAACATCCAAACCATGCCGTTTTCGGAACATTTGTTAGCAGAAAAGAAGTTCAATGTTGGGAAACGGAGATTGGTTGTGCGCAGCCAGCGAGATCGGTCTACCTCATCTTTAGTCTATGGCTCAAGCGCAAGCATCTAGGGAGGCGAGCCACTAAACTTGTGGCTCTCACAGTATCCCAGTCACCCGCACAGTACCCAGTCACCCGCACAGTACCCCAGTCACCCGCACAGTACCCCAGTCACCCGCACCGTGTCTATGTGATTGGTATGTGCTGTTCACGGCAAACTGAAAATCTTTGAAAGTCCTGTCCAAGACCTATTTGTATGCAATTCGTGTAGTCTTCCACCTTGTGTGAAATTTACAATGTAATGGGCCTGCTCATTTTATTCACGTGTCGGCCAAGTAAAAACGTGCTATTATTAAAAAAAAAGTAAATATTTTCATAACTTGCTATTCCCTGCAGTCAGATGCATTAGAAAAATAAAAGGAAAATATATAATTCCAGCATTCACAAATGTTTAAATAACATTTTCAATTCGACGTAAAAACACGTGACTGCTTTCCCTTCGTCGTTACCAACTTCACTGGGAGCGGTGGCATTTTCCAACCAATGATTGATTTCAAAAGTACCCAGTTATCTTTAAGAAACCTATATCAAACGCACTGTGTTTTTCACCATCCCATATAATGACCGCCATTAAAACAAGAACAGAGACCGCGGCGTTTGTAGTGGTGACATATCCAGGAGGCATGGGTCTATGAGTGCCGTGACATCGTGTTCAACGATAAATATCGTTAGTCCATTGCCATGCACCTATTTACGAAGCACGTTCGTAGAAATTGGATAGGACTCGGGCCCCATCAAGGTGGCAATCACGGGTTCAACCCTGTGCATTGATGTTGATAGGCGAGTTGGTAAAAGCACCAAATCACCACGATTGGAAAGGGCGTATCCCTTTCCTATCAGACTGTATTCAACTGCGGCTGTTTCAAGTATGGTGATAGACATATAGATATGGGGTGCAATTATGCCTGGCAGGTATGCCACAGCAGGAACAATGCTCTGGTGCAGTGGCGTGTGGTAAACTGTTGCAAGGCAAGCTTGCGTTAGGTCTGTGCTGTATCTTGTTGCTTCCTTGTTTACACTTCCACCACTAAAATGTAACTAGACAGTTGATACNGCGTTAGGTCTGTGCTGTATCTTGTTGCTTCCTTGTTTACACTTCCACCACTAAAATGTAACTAGACAGTTGATACCACAGGACGCATGTATTGTGTCCCTTGCTGCTCGCTTGTGAGTGGTCGGAATACATTCAGTTTCCCTAGGCTGCAAGATGTTTACTGGTTCCTGCAGTGAGCACCGATAATGTACAGCAGTGAGCATGCATCAGCTTAACTTGCAACAGTTCAACACACGCCACTGCTCTGGAGCTAATGAAAGGTGACAAGATGTGACATTGGGATGTCTGGGAATTACAAGTTTTGGTCTGCTGTGCATGTTGCTGTGTTATAGATCTCGAAGGCATCCTCCTCTACACACCTTTGGGCTCAGGCACAGGAATTATAATACCAGTACGTGCAATAGGAGAATACATGTCACGGATGATCGTCGTATGCAAGTATGCTAATGCTGTAGGCAGATGACACTCATCTTGCCAATGTTGAGGAAATGTACAGCAGCATTAATCCTGGTGTCATGGTGCGGGGAACCAATGAGTATGAATCCAGGTCATCTCTCAGAGGTAGCATATTTTGCGTTCTTCAAGCTTGAAACACGTTTGTCATGACAAACCTGTTGTGCAAGTCAGCAAGCTTGAATTAAGCTAACTAGTCTCCACATCTCAGCAAATGTTTACTTGGATGAAGTTTGAATCACACATGTTATGACAATCTTGCTCGGTAAGACAAATTCAATTCAAACAGAAAGCTTGCTGCAAGTTTCCATGGCATCTGGGATGGTAGCGAATCGGGAAACCATGAGGGCATTGCTATACTTCAGTGATTTCTTGATTCTCCATATGCTACCCATCATGAGACACACCCAGGTTCAATCTTTCAACAGGGCAATGCTCGTTCATGCACCGTGAATGAGTTTATGGGATGCCTGCATTACATTGACGTACTCTTGTAGGCAGCAAGGTCTCCCGACCTTAGAAGTAAAATGAACTTCCACAAAACTATATCTTGATTACAAGTGCAGGCTGGAGTTGCGCATATTCAAGTCAGATGTTCACAGCTAGCTAGTGGGATGAAGAATACACGGTCGTTATGCCATGAGCACTCGATACCAGCATGCAGCTGAGCTTCGGTGGTCGCCGCTAGATGGCATGAGCTTACCCAAACGGCAGCTTTCAATGCCTTTCGCACATAGCAACAGCGAAAAGTGATGACGAGAGGTGAAAAACTACCAACCTTGAAGGACACCGGGAAAAGAGAAACATGACTTGCAGCCGGTTGTGATGGCGACACCAAGAATATGTGGCGTGTTATTATACACATCCTGTTAGGAAGTGTGTATGCAGTTACCTGCCCGGAAATGTGTTGACAACTTCACTGAAGGGTATTTTATGAGACTGCAAGGCCGGAAAAATTTGAATGCAAGAAGGCCTTATATAAGTTAAAATGAACGTAATTCACTGAGATAATTATATATCTCAAAATCAATCAAATTTAAATTAAATTAAATAATATCCCCAATTAAAATTAGGCTAATATAATGAGTTTGTTAAACACTAAAAATTAAATATAGAAAAAATTANAAATAATATCCCCAATTAAAATTAGGCTAATATAATGAGTTTGTTAAACACTAAAAATTAAATATAGAAAAAATTATGAAAAGTTTTTTTTTAATGTTACAATGTGCCTAAGAATGAATTTTCTTACTTTAGATCCGAACCTTAAACTTCTGTAGCAACACAGTCAGGTGGGCCATGTCACCTGTTAATTCACTGAATATAAATCATTCGTCGTACTTCTGCTCTCACAATTATTGCATGCATGTATACAGGTTGATGACGGTATATTTTATCGCTTTTTGTTATCATTCCAAGTTAAATAATTTCTCAACTCAGTGAGAAGATTATATTTATGTTATTGGGANAAATAATATCCCCAATTAAAATTAGGCTAATATAATGAGTTTGTTAAACACTAAAAATTAAATATAGAAAAAATTACGAAAAGTTTTTTTTTAATGTTACAATGTGCCTAAGAATGAATTTTCTTACTTTAGATCCGAACCTTAAACTTCTGTAGCAACACAGTCAGGTGGGCCATGTCACCTGTTAATTCGCTGAATATTAATCATTCGTCGTACTTCTGCTCTCACAATTATTGCATGCATGTATACAGTGTTGATGATGGTATATGTTATCGCTTTTTGTTATCATTCCAAGTTAAATAATTTCTCAACTCAGTGAGAAGATTATATTTATGTTATTGGGAANTTATCGCTTTTTGTTATCATTCCAAGTTAAATAATTTCTCAACTCAGTGAGAAGATTATATTTATGTTATTGGGAAATTAATTTATTTCGATCAGTGCCAGCTATAAAGTAGCAATAACAGACAAATAATGTGTGATAGCATCAACATGTAATGAAGTTAATGACGTGAAGAACTTTAAGATCTCAGGTTTAATTTTATGAAATACATATTTCGCACAAAGTATTGGAATTTAAATACCAAATTGATTATGACTAACAATTATTATTTATTTTTGACTATATTATTTTCCGATATTGCTATGATTTATTCTTTTCGGGTTCATAACGTCATCATGGAGTATAAGTAAAACTGTCTTGAAAAATAATTAAAAAACAATTAATGAATTGCAGTCAAATTTAGAATACCCTACGAAAAATCATACTTCAGTCATACGTATGGTGGGTAGTAAAAATATTATAGATTTATGTATGGCCGTAACCATAAATCGTTGCAGGATATTTGTGTCAAATTTTCCTTTATTTCCCCGAAGTATAAATCGCTTTCGGTTTAATGCCTGCTTCCCGTATTCTTATATTTAATGTGAACAAACCCATTTCCTTGCTTGAATTACTGGGTAATGACCAAACTTGGCTCCCTGTTAACGTTCGCAACTCAATTAAAGTTTAGTTCTCTTCTCCCCCATTATCTTATGACTTTCTCTGCTATGATTTCTTGTTATACCGCAATTCTCAGAGCTGAGGCATTATTTTAGTATAAAAGTGTGCATCCTTATGTGAAGTAGAACCAAAAATTATACATATTTATGTCAGCTACTGACATTTCTAACTTTGTGAACAGATTGTATTGTAGAAGGAAACCTTCTCTCAATTGGCGATGGTATAAAACACACGTTTTACAAAATTTATAAAGAAAATTCCATCTTTTGAGCAAGCTTTTAGTTAAATTAAAATTTGCTAAATTTTTCTTAATAACAATAAGCCATTTATAAAAATAAAATATGAAATTAATTAATATGATACAATTACTTTTATAGCATTCAAAATATCTCTTTACAGATTTCAAATTGTAAACAATATCTAAAATGTATGTATGCTATTTTAGTGCGTATATTTCAACCACATGTAAACATCAACACTGCCATCAAAATAATTTGAAATGCCCGTGCAATTTTCAAACAGAAAAAAAATATACATATTTAAATCAACACAAATTTTACGCTTTTTAGTAAGAATTTAGGAGATACACAACTCTCTCAAATTCCAACCTGCCAAAATTTGTTTGCTTATTTCATCAGCCATTTTGAAGACAACCTCGTACACAGACTTCTAACTTTAAAATACACGATCGCTTTGAACGCGCACGTAACTAAACATATAATTTTGTTGACAAATTGTAACGATATTTTTGTTTACCTAAATATTTGTTTAACATACTGAATCAGCAAAATATTTCTTTGGCAAAACCAAAAATGTTTTTAATTGATATTTTGACTTTGTGAATAAATTCCATTGATTTTGTGAAATTGAGACTTGGCTGTACCAATTAAATATCGTTCAGCTGAAACAAACGCCTCCGCATACAAATGTATTTGGTGCACTGGAACAAATATATTCCTAAGTGTGGTTAGTCACCTGCCGTAGACTTCTGAGGTCCCAGGTTCGATCCCAGGTGCAGGTAGGCGGACAATTTTCGTACCAAGAGGGGGGGGGGGCTCTCTTGTGGGTAATGTGGCAGAGACTGCCGCGGCGTGAGGGTTTTCTCATTATACAACATACACATACTGTATATGACCTAATACACGAACATCACCATTAGTACCAACCAACTTTCTGAATACCCAAATAGCATCACCTAACTCAAACTTGAGCTTACGTCGAGAATACAGCACAGGAGATTGAGCAATACGTATAACAGTATTAGAAGTAGCAACAATCTCATTAATAGCAAAAGTCTTCCTATATATAATGTCTCTTGAATCTATTTGACTAGGGTAATTAACACTAGTCACTGTACTGTTGTGAGGATGCCTGTAAAAGCAAAACTCCAGTATGTTGGAAGACTTTTCCTATTAACGAGATTGCTGCTACTTCTAATCCTGTTATTAGTATTGCTCAATCTCCTGTGCTGTATTATCGACGTAAGCTGAAGTTTGAGTTTGGTGATGCTATTTGGGTATTCAGAAAGTTGGTTGGTACTAATGGTGTTGTTCATGTATTAGGTCTTGTACAGTATGCCTCCATCTCGTCTCACTTCATGTATTATTCAGGATGACCGGAGAGACAGGTAGGTCCCCAGGTAGAACAGCAGGCTCAGATTAGCACCAGCCTTTACTCGTACATTCATTCATGGCCCTGCCTGAGGCGAGAACCACGTGTCGATTTTCATTAGGAGCGACAGCGGAGTCGGAGTCAACGCAGGCGTTGGATTTGCCGGCAACGTATGGCGACGAGAAGAAGAAGAAGAAGAAGAAGGCACGTTTTGTAAACAATGAGTCTAGCATCTTTGCATAGTGCGTTTAATTTGATAAGTGAGATTTAATATAAATGCTTTGTAATTACTAATATTAGTTACTGAAAGCATACGTCTTTATGTTTCTTTTGCACAATGAGTTATTGATATCAGCTTAAATTTCCGTTTACAGGTGTTTGCGTTTGTTGCTAAAATAAATGCAGAGTAGTGTCCGTGTTTATTTGATTAATGCTGACTATATTTTATTTCAGATTTATAGGGGGAGGTTTAAAGTATTNTGATTAATGCTGACTATATTTTATTTCAGATTTATAGGGGGAGGTTTAAAGTATTTTTGAAAATAAACCAACCCATATGTGTTTCTCGTGCGTCTTTTTTTATTTTACCAAAAAAAAAAACGAACTTGCCAATTTGTACACCAGATAGCAGCACAGTCTGCATCAGCGGTGGCCGCTGACGTTCTGTCGCTCAGAGGTGAATACCTTTATTAAACCTCCGTCGGCTGCCTTTGTCGGCAGCGTCGCTGTATTGTGGATACTGCTTAAAGAACGACTGGAACACGAATTGCGGCAAAATAATTTATTTACTGAAATCTACGTATTTTGGAAATTAATGTAGAAAAACAATGTAAACAAAGTTATGCCAAAAACCAATGTTTGTCAATTTTGTAAACATTTATTTTGCCAGGGAGGTGAATTTTGGTTGTGACCTACCGTGTGTCCTATATTTGGACATTACATTAGTGCGTGAGATATGACTTTAAAGTATTACATAGCGGCAAAAAAAAACTTCGAATGATATTTGAAATGGAAGTTGATTACTAAATGAAAAACAATTTTTCACGGGCGATCCCAATTCCAGAGATACGTAATCTCAGAAAACTCGGAAACTGTCGTGAAAAATGATTAAGTTCCCTCGAAAACAGTAACAGTTATCACTTTCCAGAGTGGAGTGAAGAGANCTCGGAAACTGTCGTGAAAAATGATTAAGTTCCCTCGAAAACAGTAACAGTTATCACTTTCCAGAGTGGAGTGAAGATATTCGGGCGACTCTTAATATCAAGGTCTTGAGAGCCGTTGAGCATAAAACGAGGTGAGGATGGAGCAGCGCCGGAACGCAAGGGCAGGGGAAATGGGAGATCCTCGGAAAAAAAAACCTCACCGACCAGCGGCATCGTCCGGCACGATTCCAACTTGCGAAAATTCAGGAGTGAACCGGCCGGGGATTCAATCCGGTTCGCTTTGGTTGGAGGCGAGCAGTCTAACCGCTCAGCCACCGCGGCCCCTACGGCCTTAGACTGTTGGTTTTTAACATTACATGGCAAAAGCTATTATTCCCATAACGCTGAGTTCCTGATATACGCGTACCCGCGCAGACTAAGATGTCACTCGAACAATTTTAAAACATAGCCCTCTTAATTAGCAAATACATATTCAGGCAAATTTTTATAACGGTATTCTTGAAAACTGACATTTGCTAAGTTATTCTAAATCTCCTCTATTCTTGGTAAATACGAACGAGAATCTATTAGCGGCGATGAAACATGAATCATGGCTTTCTAAGGTACTTAACTACCTTTGCTTGTTTTCTAAAAATACCATTTCATTTTTGGGTCAAAAATGTACCAAGCTACGGGCAGGAAGATTATTCAACGCTTTATTTGCAGAGTGCTCAAACGANCACCGCGGCCCCTACGGCCTTAGACTGTTGGTTTTTAACATTACATGGCAAAAGCTATTATTCCCATAACGCTGAGCTCCTGATATACGCGTACCCGCGCAGACTAAGATGTCACTCGAACGATTTTAAAACATAGCCCTCTTAATTAGCAAATACATATTCAGGCAAATTTTTATAACGGTATTCTTGAAAACTGACATTTGCTAAGTTATTCTAAATCTCCTCTATTCTTGGTGAATACGAACGAGAATCTATTAGCGGCGATGAAACATGAATCATGGATTTCTAAGGTACTTAACTACCTTTGCTTGTTTTCTAAAAATACCATTTAATTTTTGGGTCAAAAATGTACCAAGCTACGGGCAGGAAGATTATTCAACGCTTTATTTGCAGAGTGCTCAAACGANAATTTTTGGGTCAAAAATGTACCAAGCTACGGGCAGGAAGATTATTCAACGCTTTATTTGCAGAGTGCTCAAACGACCGTGGACGAGCCAGAACAAAGCCGTGGCACAGGCATGATCACGCAAAAGGGGTAATTCTCTAGATATTCGAGTCTTTGGCGAGGTACGTAAAAAAAAAAAAAAAAAAATGCGAGCCGCGTTCCTGAGATTGGCTGCTGGAATTTTCCTCGCTGACCAGTGGATCATGCCGAAGGACTTTGAGGAAGGGTCCCGGGGGCGAGGGGGATGACCAATACCAACGAAACATAAAATTGCGAGGTCTCAGGAATTCTGGGGCGGGACGGGGTTTGCTCCATATATTATTGAACCCTGTCTCTTCACCCGGCTTCAGTATAGGAAATCGATCAGTGACCTCGTGTGCTTGCCCACCGGATTGGAACCCGACGACTCTCAGACACACAATAGCTTGTTTAAAAAATGTAAGAGCCTTGCTCGGTCCGCGACCCTATTATTACTTACAGGTTAGAAATTCTGAAAGGGAAATGACCCAACTGATTGTCCGTTCCGATCTGTGTGTTTTTTTTTTATTCCTTCCTTCTATTACAGACGACAGATTTTACATTTGTGTAGAGGACTGCTAGAGTTTTATTTTTTTCTCTGCTGAAATTTGCTATAAATAAATTCAAGGAATTTTCCTTGCCCACGTTGAAGAGTGTGGCNGGACAAATGCGAAAGCTGTAATATTCCAAATTAATAGTTAAAACATTATTTATAATCAATATAAATTTATTGAACCACAAAATACTATTATAACCATCCTTCATGTTCAAGGCGGATTACGCATTTCTTATATTAAAATAAAATTAAAGTTGTAATTTTGTTTTCAAATATTATTTTTGAATATTATATTTTCATTTCCGAGGGGGGTGGCATATGTCCCGATATCACCCTCCCCCCTCCCGGCTAGGCTCCTGTATTTACATGTGTATATTTTAATGAGCATACTAATCAGTCTTCTGCTTTCCGTAATTTAACAAGCTTTCACAGTTAGAAGGCCAAAAGTAGGCAAATCTATCACAATATTCAACTAAAGGCTTTTATGTATACCTGTCCACATTACTCACGCTACACAGCACAAATGATCTTTATAAACCAATCGATTTGGTTAGCAAACAACCGCAGCAAGTCGAATGCACTGTGATGTTACTTACGCATTATTGCTTTTGGACAATCGATTTGGTTAGCAAACAACCGCAGCAAGTCGAATGCACTGTGATGTTACTGACGTATTATTGCTTTTGGACAATCGATTTGGTTAGCAAACAACCGCAGCAAGTCGAATGCACTGTGATGTTACTGACGTATTATTGCTTTTGGACAATCGATTTGGTTAGCAAACAACCGCAGCAAGTCGAATGCACTGTGATGTTACTGACGTATTATTGCTTTTGGACAATCGATTTGGTTAGCAAACATCCGCAGCGAGTCGAATGCACTGTGGTGTTACTTACGTATTATTGCTTCTGGACAATCGATTTGGTTAGCAAACAACCGCAGAAAGTCGAATGCACTGTGATGTTACTGACGTATTATTGCTTTTGGACAATGTGATTATGGAAATAAAAGTCTTCTATCAAAATTGTAAACAGCAATAAAGTATCACATAAAATATTTCTTGTCACGATGGAGATTATAACTCGGAAGCCTAACATTTTGAGGTGCAGACCCGCGCACCAACACAGTGAGCTACACACACAACCTTCATGGCGTCCGTGTGATAAAGTATATACAGTGTGTAACTCTACAGTTATCGCGTATTTTATAATGTTGTGTTTATTGTTTTATTATGAATGTGTCAGTACTTTGCAACATTTCCCGTTAATTACGAGTACATTATGTTTCATTTCGTACATACATACGTTTTACAGAACCCGTAATCTTTTCGTAAACGGACATATAGGGCTCTGGGTAATTACTCGGCTGTCCGCCATCTTGTCTATGCCAGCTTCGCGGGTATAGCAAACATTCAAAACACGTTCTATTGTTGTGGAGTTTGNACTGTGTAACTCTACAGTTATCGCGTATTTTATAATGTTGTGTTTATTGTTTTATTATGAATGTGTCAGTACTTTGCAACATTTCCCGTTAATTACGAGTACATTATGTTTCATTTCGTACATACATACGTTTTACAGAACCCGTAATCTTTTCGTAAACGGACATATAGGGCTTGGGGTAATTACTCGGCTGTCCGCCATCTTGTCTATGCCAGCTTCGCGGGTATAGCAAACATTCAAAACACGTTCTATTGTTGTGGAGTTTGGTCTGGGAGCGACAGAGATGGAGTATGAGTGAGAGAGAGGGTAGATGTCACAGTGACAACGCTGCCGACTTCCCCACGCAGCCGCCACGAAAATAGACTAGCGCTGCATGGTGTTCATACCAAGAACTACAGACCTGCTGGAGTGGTCAGAAGCTTTAACCTGGGGAAGCCCACTCTAGGTATATCTTTACTCAGTGATTTAGTACAGCAGTAGACTTATTCAGATAATAGTTTTCGGGAGTAGGGAGATTAGTTAATTCATGAAATGCTTACAAACTGCCGGTATATCCACTGTATTACACTAATCGAAATTTGATAATGAACCAAATTTCATCGAGCTCACTAATTGATGCCGGTTTTAGATCGCAGTAGCAGTCTGTTAGACGTGATTGGGACAAACACACATAGTATATATATATATANGGGATTTCCGATGTTGACGCGGTTTTCCTAGCAGAAGACAAAACGCTCGTTCCAAGTCTGAATACAGTCGTGGCGTGCTTGTGCAAGACAGGTGGAGAGAGAAATAACATTTTTAAAACATTATCTTTAAACGAGAGTTGGGTCTGTACCTTTACTTGCCTGATTTTCAACGTTGAAACGGTGGGCCCTCTATGACTGAATTTTCAAGAATACGCCGGAAGGGTAATTTTAACAAATCTATAACGACAAGCACTCTAATCAAAGAAAATGATCTAAATTACTTTTGCGTTATTGAAAATTAAAGAATACATATGGTTATTTAAATTCGCCTTGAAGTATCCACTTTTCCTCCTTGTTCGATACATAAGACCTGTAAAATTTTGATATTAAAGAAAAAATACACGTTTACATTTACTGCCTTGATTTATAGATGAAAATCTTACCAGCATCACCAGGTCTGAACTACTGTTATTGCGTCGCAGTGTATATACGTGGGTTGTATTATGAATGCTAAAGTCATTTTCATTTGTGGTCATTTACTCTTTCCAGAAATATACTATGCTAACCCTCGAAAAATGACACTAACGTAACGTCATTAATTTTTCTAGGGGATTAAANATATATTCAGGAATAGGGTGATTTTCCCGGAATTATTCATTAAAGGATAAAATTTCCCAGGGAAACTAATTACAAATCACTTTACATGTATATTACGAAACTCATCGCCTCGTCGTTCCGTGCGTACACGAGAAAATACCGCATTTTATTACAGCGATTTTTGACTGTATGTTAACGAAGAGAATATTTCACACATGCTCACCGGTAAAAACCTTTATTTCTTTCAAACTGCTTCATTTCTTTTGACTAGTTTGGAGCGGGATTTCCGATGTTGACGCGGTTTTCCTAGCAGAAGACAAAACGCTCGTTCCAAGTCTGAATACAGTCGTGGCGTNGGGATTTCCGATGTTGACGCGGTTTTCCTAGCAGAAGACAAAACGCTCGTTCCAAGTCTGAATACAGTCGTGGCGTACTTGTTCAAGACAGGTGGAGAGAGAAATAACATTTTTAAAACATTATCTTTAAACGAGAGTTGGGTCTGTACCTTTACTTGCCTGATTTTCAACGTTGAAACGGTGGGCCCTCTATGACTGAATTTTCAAGAATACGTCGGAAGGGTAATTTTAACAAATATATAACGACAAGCACTCTAATCAAAGAAAATGATCTAAATTACTTTTGCGTTATTGAAAATTAAAGAATACATACGGTTATTTAAATTCGCCTTGAAGTATCCATTTTTCCTCCTTGTTCGATACATAAGACCTGTAAAATTTTGATATTAAAGAATAAATACACGTTTACATTTACTGCCTTGATTTATAGATGAAAATCTTACANAGAATAAATACACGTTTACATTTACTGCCTTGATTTATAGATGAAAATCTTACAAGCATCACCAGGTCTGAACTACTGTTATTGCGTCGCAGTGTATATACGTGGGTTGTATTATGAATGCTAAAGTCATTTTCATTTTCATTTGTGGTCATTTACTATTTCCAGAAATATACTATGCTAACCCTCGAAAAATGACACTAACGTAACGTCATTAATTTTCCTAGGGGATTAAANATTTCCAGAAATATACTATGCTAACCCTCGAAAAATGACACTAACGTAACGTCATTAATTTTTCTAGGGGATTAAACAGGCGGCTTGATCAACCGAAGATTAGAAAACAGAAGTAAACAATTTCAGCTTTATCCTGGCTATTCTAATTCATAAGGCCACTAGATTTTCGCTTGTAGTTACACGTGCATGATCCAAAATAAGTAATAAAATATTTGATTTTTTTTTTAAATGAACTCTTCATACAACACATTAGTGATATCCTCCTCAAGTTCTATATTTAATTATTTTAAAACATTTTGATTTTGTTTTTGGCTGTTGTATGGAGCCTTCTGAAGCAGAGATTCGCGATATATAACCTAGTTTAAAGGGTACTGGGAAGTCTATCGAAACGCACCCTTTTCCACCCTCTCAAATATTGAATTTCGGAACATATTGGAAGTATTTTCAGGCAATTATATAGGTACTGATTTAAAACAAAAATCATGACTTTTTTTTACGGACGTCTAAAACAGATTTTGAAGATTCGGCGAAAACAAATTTTATACGTTTTTACACATTAAGGGTTGAATTTAAGAAAGCCCCTACGGGTAAACCGCTCCTAAANCGAAAACAAATTTTATACGTTTTTACACATTAAGGGTTGAATTTAAGAAAGCCCCTACGGGTAAACCGCTCCTAAACCTGCATGTATTTGAAGTCCACTGATTAATACTGTCCGCTGGCGTATATATCAGAACTTTTGTTTGTAGAGATACANCCTAAAACTGCATGTATTTGAAGTCCACTGATTAATACTGTCCGCTGGCGTATATATCAGAACTTTTGTTTGTAGAAATACAATGATAAGTAAAATAAAAAAATTTATTTGGGTGTATAAAAAACGTTGAAATTATACGAGTAAACCACGTATGGAAAATCAATATAACGAAATCCCGTTACTTTTGAGCAGTGGCAGCCCAATTTTAAATGAAACCCAACAAGTGTTTTAGAAAACAGCCACGCATTATATGTTCGTTACGCCAACAAATAATACTCCTTTTTGAGTTATTGATTGGTTTTTGCTGTGTTTCTAGTGTACATCAAGACGTAATAATTATAACAATAATGTCTTTGAAAATATATATTTTTTATTTATTGTAGAATTTTGAATACATACTTCTCAATTGCCACATCTAACGTGTGACAGAGTTGGCTGTNCCTGCATGTATTTGAAGTCCACTGATTAATACTGTCCGCTGGCGTATATATCAGAACTTTTGTTTGTAGAGATACAATGATAAGTAAAATAAAAAAATTTATTTGGGTGTATAAAAAACGTTGAAATTATACGAGTAAACCACGTATGGAAAATCAATATAACGAAATCCCGTTACTTTTGAGCAGTGGCAGCCCAATTTTAAATGAAACGCAACAAGTGTTTTAGAAAACAGCCACGCATTATATGTTCGTTACGCCAACAAATATTACTCCTTTTTGAGTTATTGATTGATTTTTGCTGTGTTTCTAGTGTACATCAAGACGTAATAATTATAACAATAATGTCTTTGAAAATATGTATTTTTTATTTATTGTAGAATTTTGAATACATACTTCTCAATTGCCACATCTAACGTGTGACAGAGTTGGCTGTTTATTTTACCACATTACTAAAACATTTGAAAGCCAATCAAAGTAAAATCTTTGATGGGACTATATTTTTTTCAAGTGTTTCTATTTTTCCTTACCCAGTACAAGTATAAATTCGAGGTCCGAACACTAGGCTTTTATACACTGAAGAGCCAAAAAAAAAAAACCGGTAAAGGCGTGCGTATGCAAATAACAGACGTATGGAACCAATCAGAGTAACGCGATGCAGTCGGCAGCTAGATAGGTTACTGCTGCTTCACTGGCAGGTTATCAAGATTTAAGTGAGTTTAAACGTGGTGTTATAGTCGGCGCACGAGAGATGGGACATATGGTTCGCATACGACCATTTCACGAGTGTACCGTGAATATCGGGAATCCGGTAAAACATCACATCTGTGACATCGCTGTGACCGGAAAAAGATCGTGAACGAACGGGACAAATTACGACTGTCGAGAATCATTAAACGTGACAGGCGTGCAACTCTTTCTCAAATTGGCGCAAATTGTATTTGTGGACTGCCCTGCAGGATTCATGATGTGAATTGCCTCCGCATACCTTCAGACATTAGTCGAGTCCATGCCACGTCGTCTTGCGGCACTTCTGCTTGCTCGCGGGGGCCCTACACGATATTAGGCAGGTGTACCAGTTTTTTGGCTGTTCAGTGTATATCGTCGTCCAGAATTTCCGAAAGAACGGTATTTACACTCTCGTATTATTCCAGATTTGAATTCTAACCATATACTCACTTTTTTGGTTCACAGAACTATCGGCCATATGCGTAGTTGATTTTAAGTGAAGTCGGAGTATGGTCTCTTACATAAATTATATTTTCTTCTACAAATTATTTCTACTGTTAATACGAGAAAACGTTTTAGATAAAATATTGTTAAATACTTAGCCTATCTATAAGTTTAGTTGCATTGAAGTTGTGCAACATGATACTATTTATAATATTCCTACGTTATTGTTAATCCGCTTTTTTTTCAATATAGTGAATTTTTCATGTTACTTTATAGATGTAATTGTATTTCATTTAATTATATGTTAGCCATCATCTACAGAGTAAAACTTTTTTAATGATAATAAATTATGTTTACTTTTCTAAATTGTGTGGTTCAGTTTTTCCAACTCCAGACTTTGCTGAAAGAGTAAATGTTAGTGATGCACTCTGCGCGAGGACTGGGGTTATCGCCCTCCAAATGACGCGTGGGGGCCGCGGTGGTGTAGTGGCCAGACTACTCACCTCCCACCTAGGCGAACCGAGTTAGATTCCCGGCGGGGTCGGTCCTGGATGTTCGCATGTGGTAATCGTGCCGGACGATGCCCCTGGTCGGCGGGGTTTTTCTCGAGAATCTCTCGTTTTCCCCACTCTTGCATTCCGGCGCTGCTCCGTACTCACCTCACTTCACCCTCACTGGCTCTCAAGACCTCGATGTTCACAGCCGCCNCGTACTCACCTCACTTCACCCTCACTGGCTCTCGAGACCTCGATGTTCACAGCCGCCCAAATCTCTTCTCTCACTCACTCGTTGCACCAAAAAAATTTCACGATTTCTCTTGTTCGATGCATAAATAAAGTGATGGGTTCCACGAAAGTGTAAATTTTACACAAAGTGGAAATATACAAATCAACATAAATTTAGAAACTAGGCAATTTTAAAAAGGCTTAATTCACCCCAAATAAAGCGTGTTTGGACGCATGGGGGACGTATATTCGCCAGTAAGGTAGTCGCGATATTCTAGGAAACTTGCTTACATAGAACCTGATCATCAATTAAGCAAGTTTCTCAAGCTCAAGAAAGTTACGTNGGACGATGCCCCTGGTCGGCGGGGTTTTTCTCGAGAATCTCTCGTTTTCCCCACTCTTGCATTCCGGCGCTGCTCCATACTCACCTCACTTCACCCTCACTGGCTCTCAAGACCTCGATGTTCACAGCCGCCCAAATCTCTTCACTCACTCACTCGTTGCACCAAAAAAATTTCACGATTTCTCTTGTTCGATGCATAAATAAAGTGATGGGTTCCATGAAAGTGTAAATTTTACACAAAGTGGAAATATACAAATCAACATAAATTTAGATACTAGGCAATTTTAAAATGGCTTAATTCACCCCAAATAAAGCGTGTTTGGACGCATGGGGGACGTATATTCGCCAGTAAGGTAGTCGCGATATTCTAGGAAACTTGCTTACATAGAACCTGATCATCAATTAAGCAAGTTTCTCAAGCTCAAGAAAGTTACGTTTTGTTGTCTTTGATGTAGAGATTTGCTATTCAAGGTATGTCTGCTAACCCTGGTAGTGGTATTTTGGAAATGTGTTTCTATCGGCGACCACACAACAATCCTGGTCCATCTGTTTACTACATTAACCAAATTGATGTACAAGATATTATATGTGTGTATTTTTCCTTTCTTAGTACAGACACAGACTAGTGCAATTTCTTCACTCGAACCTTCCAGAGTCCTTTCATATCTAAAAATGATTATTCTCACTGTCTAAAAGAAATTAAATCCAAGCTGTCGTGTGAAACAAATAAATAACCCTTTAAAATTTCTCTGTTTCTGAACTTCCAATACAATTCATGACGTAAATACTTAGTATAGTCCATTAAGGGTTACTTCGAATTTCATGAAAACCCNTAGTCCATTAAGGGTTACTTCGAATTTTATGAAAACCCTTCTAAAGAGCTCTACTTCCACGATATCGCTCCGCCTCGTGCAAACAAAGATTAACCAAGTGTAGAAAATTACAGAAAAGGGACAACGCACCGTATTTGTAAGCACCCAGTGTAATACTATTTTGGATAATAACTATTTCTTATTAGGCATTGCCAACAAACCTATTTCCTCGCTGTTTTATTCTTATTTATTATTAACTAAATATTAGACATAATGTAAGTAAAAGTTCAATTAAACCAAAAATGAAATACTTTTTATGTTAACCGTAATATAAAATGCTTGTGATACACTACATATTTTGAAAAAATTCAATAACGTCGTACATGGGGTGATTTTTCAAATGTTTCGTTCAAACAGCCTATGTCAAGCAAACATCAAAACAGCAGTTATTTTCGTAACGTTTGCTCGGTAATCTTGTAAGCATTTTATGACAGTGAGAGCGTATCTTTAGGTTNATAATGTAAGTAAAAGTTCAATTAAACCAAAAATGAAATACTTTTTATGTTAACCGTAATATAAAATGCTTGTGATGCACTACATATTTTGAAAAAATTCAATAACGTCGTACATGGGGTGATTTTTCAAATGTTTCGTTCAAACAGCCTATGTCAAGCAAACATCAACACAGCAGTTATTTTCGTAACGTTTGCTCGGTAATCTTGTAAGCATTTTATGACAGTGAGAGCGTATCTTTAGGTTTAGGACGGGTTTGGAAATGTGGATCTAGGGACAAGACACTGGATCCTAACCACAACTATCATCTTCGAAATTGGCCTTATGTCTTTGCGCGCGAATATTGATCACACCGACGTGTGTACACGAACCTTCGGTCNNNNGGGGGGGGGGGGGAGTAAGAAAGACGCAAGCAGTGAATGTGGGATGTGATTTCATTCTGTAAACGACTTGTGAAAGCGGATAGATTGCCGGCTCACGCCTCACTGCCGTAATTCAGCAACTATACCCCATTCACGGTTACTACTAACTTTTCTGAAGACCTGCTAAAGTTCTATTTCCACGATATTCCTCCGCCTCATATAAACAAAGTTTAGAAAATTAGACCAGCGGGCCAACGCACCGCATTCGTAATAATATTTTCCATAAGAACTATTTCTTACTAGGAATTACCAACACACCTATTTTGTAACTGTCTTTCTTCGTATTTGCTATAAAGTTAGAAATTAATAATTTATATATAAAATATAAGTAAAAGTTATAGCCAACACAAAAATATGGTACTTTTATGTTAACGCAAGTATAAAATGCGTGTGGTATATGAAATATGTAGGGAACAACCAAATACGTCACATATGGTGTGTTTTTTCAAAGGTTCGATTAAAAAATTGTGAAGGAACTGCACATTGACTATATTAATAATTCCACGCGAGTGAAACACTTTGCAGTTGTATTTAGACACGTGTAATAATTCTATCTGTACTAGCGTGCGACAATAGTATAGTGTCAGCGCTTAAAGTCGCGTTCAGGTGAGTGGCCTTGCGAAGAGACAAGTGGTGAGTGGGCAACATTCGCCCTTACAGACCACGAGTTCCAAGGGCCTCGATGGCGCAAACAGCTGCAGGCAGGCGAAACTCTTAATGACGCGCGTAATTAAATGCTTACAGCAACGATACGATTCTATTGGTAGAATTTTATCACAAAAATTACGTTCGCACGCGCACTTAGAATCTCCACTGTTTACCAATATTACTCGGAAGCGAGAAAACTTTCCTGGCCTTGTTGCACAGCCACTCGCCTCGACGCACCAACAAATTCAGGCCACGCCAACCACACTAGCAGTGTTTGCTTACGGTTAGATAGGGCACATGTTGAACAGCTTGTGTGGGACTTACAACATGAATGCAGTCGATTGCATTGAAGGTATTCAGTAATTACTGTTATTGTCCATTCGCGGTTACTTCACACTTTTCTGAAGCCCTGCTAAAGTTCTAATTCCAGGATATTTCGCCACTTCATGCAATCGAAGCTTAACCAAGTCTAGACAATTACGCCAAAAGGGACAACGCGCCGCATCCATGCACACTCAGTGTAATACTATTTTGCATAAGAACTAGTTCGTGCTAGGTATTACCAACACACATATCTTCTCACTGTTTTTATTTATATTAATNATCACAAAAATTAGGTTCGCACGCGCACTTAGAATCTCCACTGTTTACCAATATTACTCGGAAGCGAGAAAACTTTGCTGGCCTTGTTGCACAGCCACTCGCCTCGACGCACTAACAAATTCAGGCCACGCCAACCACACTAGCAGTGTTTGCTTACGGTTAGATAGGGCACATGTTGAACAGCTTGTGTGGGACTTACAACATGAATGCAGTCGATTGCATTGAAGGCATTCAGTAATTACTGTTATTGTCCATTCGCGGTTACTTCACACTTTTCTGAAGCCCTGCTAAAGTTCTAATTCCAGGATATTTCGCCACTTCATGCAATCGAAGCTTAACCAAGTCTAGACAATTACGCCAAAAGGGACAACGCACCGCATCCATGCACACTCAGTGTAATACTATTTTGCATAAGAACTAGTTCGTGCTAGGTATTACCAACACACATATCTTCTCACTGTTTTTATTTATATTAATTATAAGTGGAATATTATAAATTACAATTAGAATGTAAGTTGAAGTTCAATTTAACCAAAAATAAGGTACGTTTATGGTAACAGAAGTAAAAACCGCATGTGATGTAGGAAACAAACAAACGTGTCATAAATGGGGTGATTTTTCGAAGGTTTGATTAAAAAAGTGTGAAGAAACTGCGAATAGGCCTTACTCTGAAATGGGGCTCCATAGCATACGCGTCAATGATCTGTGCAACACGCTGACGAACTTTGTCGGTTGCGTCGCGGACGATCCTGTAGATAGAATACAGGTATAAATAAAATTAAACGAAAAATGGAACACTTTTATGCTAACAGAAGTATAAAAAGCCTGCAACGTATCAAACACGGGATGAATTTTGAAAAGGTATGATTTAAAAAATGTGAAGTAATAGCTAATAGACTATATAAGGATCTGCATAACGTGTTTCCGATTCAAATTTTTCAATTTAATTTGCATCGTTGGTTAGGAAGAATCAGACACTTTAACTTGTTGGATTGATTTTTGGTGAAGCGTAAGAATTATCATAAATATATTCAGGATGCCTACTACGAATCTGTCAGGTCTACGACAGAAGGCTCTTTGGCTATAGTTGAACTTACACATAATTGCTGGTACAAAAAATGTAGGCTATTCGCAGTAAAGTGAGCACTTTTGAAGCCTTCTAATTTTGAATAATAGTCAAAAAATATATATTTTATTGTAGCCTTAGACGTTAACTTTCGAGTCCGGCGAAATCTGTACACTGAGTATATTTCTTGCGTGGAAACATTTATTTTAAAAAAGCGTTTTGGAAGGATAAAAAGTGGTCGATAGGAAAAAAAGTAACTAGGGCTCGAAAAGTGCTCACTTCACCGTGAACGACATATAGTAGAATGGTACAACGATTGGAACCAGACAGGTCATGTGCACAAGGAAAGCAGTTGTACTTGGTGTGCGGGGGAGGGGGGGGGTATCTAGTGCGGGCAAGACCACTAGGACATTCCTGGCGCGGCGCGTTGCCAAGGGAACCGTCGGAGCGTCAATCACCAAGTGCGCGCGGCCGCCGCTCGTCAAGCTGCATTCCCCCTCCACCACCCCTCCACCATCGTGGAGCGTTCAAAGACCATACGGATCGCATGTGATGTCAAGGAGAAGCGTCAGCGACGTCCAGGGTTGTCTGGGAATTTCCTGGACCTCTTGGTGCGAGCGTCGAGCGGAATATATGTAAGGATGTGGCCCCCTGCTTTCGGGAAGATAGGCAGAGAGGGACTCCAACAGTTAAGATCCTTGGAGCTCTGTCCCGATCCTGGTAAGGAGAAAAGGGGAGGGGGATTTTCAAAGCTGTGTGTTAGTTACGAAAAGATAAAATTTTATACTGTGTTTTGAAAAGGTTTTGCATGTTAAGAATTTCTAATTTATTTAGGGGTTTCAGTATTTGTAATATTTTACGGTATTAAGTTTTTAATGGCTATTGATGTCACAAATTTAAAGTATTTTGATAGTTATTTTATGGGGCTATTGTTATAAAAGAATATTTTAAACCCCCGACGCTCGGGCGTCTCGTTTTGGCACCGAAGGGATATCTGCATCGTAAGTAATTACGTTTTTACCCGTCGACATTAAAATATCTGCGAGACTGTTCTTCCTACCTTCGACGTCGATCTGCGTGCTGTTGTGGTGTGCTGGCAGGTCGGGGCGAAGACGTGGATCGTCCGGCGTAGCTGGTTGTCCGTCGGCGTTAACATCGACGTCCGATGGGGAACTTACCCGGAACGAGCGACTGCAGTACGTCCGCGCTCCCGCACTTCTAACTTCAGACTTCAGACTTCAGACTGACTCCAGATCTGACAACGCCTGGCGCCACTTGCGTAGTGAAGTCACTTCGCCCTCATTGGTTTCCGTGCCTGGCCAACAAGATTCCGAAGACAACGTTTCCGCAGAAAAAATTGACATTTCGATAGACGTTGATGTCCTTGTATTATAAATATTATTTCTGCAGAAATCAAAAACCCCTGGGGAAATACACTGAAGAACCAAAAAAACTGGTACACCTGCCTAATATCGTGTAGGGCTCCCCGAGCACGCAGAAGCGCCGCAAGACGACGTGGCATGGACTCGACTAATGTCTGTGAAGGTATGCAGGAGGCATTAAAATCTGCACCAGTTTAAGAAAGGGTTGCAAGTCTGTCACGTTTAATGATTCTCGTCAGTCGTCGTTTGTCCCGTTCGTTCACGATATTTTTCCGGCCGCAGCGATGTCGAAGATTTGATGTTTTACCGGATTCCCGATATTCACGGCACACTCGTGAAATGGTCGTACGCGAAAATCCAAATTTTATCGGTACCTTGGGGATGCTATGTCCCATCTCTCGTGCATCGACTATAACACCACGTTTAAACTCACTTAAATCTTGATAACCTGCCATTGTAGCAGCAGTAACCGATCTAGCAACTTTGCCAGACGCTTGTTGTCTTATACAGGCGCTGCCGACCGCATCGCGTTACTCTGATTGGTTCCATACCTCTATTATTTGCATACGCACGCCTATACCAGTTTTTTTGGCTCTCCAGTGTTTTTCACGCGTGTGAAGGAGGGGGGGGGCGTATTTATGGTTTATATTCCCCGACAGGTGACGTGATCGGAGGAAATCGACTCACGTCAGTGGCAATATCTGAATCTGAACTGGCTGCGTGCGTGTAAGAGATTTTATATGATGGCAACAGACAGACTGAACATGCGTTAATAATGAGTGTGAGTTAATTAACTATAACTAAAAGGAGATATTTAGAAATACTTTAATTAGAGTTTAAATAGATATAAAATACTGCGCTCAATGGGAAATAATAAGAGTAATAGTGCAGATAGTTTAATGTTGTAAATAATAGCTGTGTGAATAAATTTAAAAAAAAAAATTTGTTCTCTTATTTCTATTAACATGTCCATCTTTTCACGAACTTGGATACACCCTTCTGGCGTCTTGTGACAGAATGGTAAACACGCTATAATGGTTGTACTCATATTTGTTAGGTAAACAAATCTGTGCTCGGAAAATATCAACATATTTGAATGGCATTACAAAACTCCAGAATTTTGATCCTTGTAAAATTGCCTTATGCATAATGCCAGTAAAAAAGAATGTATTTCTCCAGTAATATGTATTGTCTATTTAAAATGGATAAATTATATCCTTCTAGTCATGCACGATATTTAAAGCATGTATGCATGACCATTTGGGGTTAATACACTGATTAAAACAAAATGTTTGATCGTTTTCCGTGATGCGAAACTTACTTCCTGCTTACAATGACAAGTTCTGTCTGTAGCAGTGAATGGAAGTATTTGTCAGGTGTTTGTGGCTTCGCTAAGGGGAATGAAAAACTAACTGCAGCCTGGCGTGGTCTTTTTTTGTTGTTTGACCGATTGGTTTAATTGAACTGCTCCCTTGTGAAACGGGTTTTTCAAAGGGCACAAAACAAAGAGTCCCCACACAAACCAGACTAGTGGTAGCATTTGCACTTGGTAGCCAGACATGCGCAGTTCTGCCAACCGTATCGTATTATTTATTGCTAAGGTCATGAGAGACAAGACAATGCGCTCTTATGCGGAACAAATTTATATATTCACTACCTCGCTCCAACTATCTAAATGTATAAAAATGTTGTGGCCGTTTGTTCGGACGCATATAACTCCCGGAAAAATCAATCAATTTTCATTCTGTTTTTTTATAAACCTTCCTTTCGTTCGCACGAGTGTTTGTACACCTTTCTTTGTTATCTGTATGACCTGCAAAGGTACTAAAATCTGCAAAAAGTTCATTTTTACCATGCTTTCGAGTCAGGAAGCGCCTTTGTAGACAGCTGTCTGTTAAAACATTTCAGTTTGTTGTTCTCAATGTTATTTTTTACATATATACATATACTTATTTATATAAATATAATTCTTTCAATTAATTTCACAGAAATGAATAGAACCTAAATCTTTTATGCCACAGCAACGCGTGGCCGGGTAAGCTAGTATAATATAGTAACTTACTAATATCCGTAAAAATTATCACTCTGTCGGTACCTTCTGATATAAAATGTATTTTCTTGCATTATCGTGTCTGACGTTTGTCTAGAAACCGTAGATTACATGGGCTATAGTGAACCAATATGATAATATCAACAGTAGATAACTGATTCGATTTTGATCTCAAAAGTTTTCATTAAACTACATACAAGGCATATGCAACTGTTTTCAACGCGGAATGAAGAGATTTTGGCGGCTCTTAACATCGAGGTCTTGGAGAGTCGACGAAGACGAAGTGAGGTCAGTGTGGAACAGCGTCGGATTGCAGGAGCGGGAGAAACAGGAGCTCTCCGACCAGCGGCATCGTCCGGCACAATTCGCACATGCAAAAATCCGGGGAGCGACCTGGCCTGGAATCGAACCCGTTTGGCCCTGGCAGTACGAGAGTAGTTTGACCACTACACCACTGCGGCCCCACAGTTTTCTGACAGACGTTAACTAATCTGATAAATTACCCGTTCTTAACTGTTCAACAACGGAATGAAGAGCTTAATTCGTCAAATACCTCTGTCAGTTAACACAGTTAAGTGAATGCTTAAAAATCATTAATGCGGTATTGGCAGAATTATTATTTGTTCGCACAATGTAGCAAAATCTATGGTATAATGAGAACTGCACAGGCTATGATGGGAAAAGACTTTTTGGCTTTAAGGTGGGCCACTGTATCAGGCAAAAACTGAAAGTTTAGAACGTGTTTGTGTAAATGTCATGCCTCACATACGGTTTCAGTTTACGTCTTTGAATAAAATAAAAAGAAAATTTAAAAAAACTTATAAATATTATTGTAGAAACGGTTCTAATTAAACAGTTAGTTTTAATCAAATTTTTCTATAGGAAAGGCCATTAAATGAAAAACTTAAACCAATAAACCAATATTAAATATACTGTAGCCTTATTTTCAAATTATCCTTAACATTTTATCAATTTTAAAAATAAAGCCAATATATTTATATTGATTATGTCTAGGTTAATTTAATTATTCGTTAAGTAACTTGCCACAGGAGCAAACGTTTTATCTCCGCAGAAAATTCTTGGGGCAGTGAAATAAAACGCCATCAAACCAAGGAGAAAAACCAAAACCAAAGCTATGCTTTAACGTGTAAACCAGTAACGTGGTCATGACAATATGGAAAGACTTAATGATGCTTACTTGCCATTTTGGAGTAAATTTTTAATATAAAAAAATGAATTTATAGTTTAATTTAACTGGACATTATTTATGTTAGTATATATGTGTGTACATTCATGTGTAGATATACAAGTGTTGTAATTATTTTTTTACGAAATCATATTTTTACTTTTACTTCTAGAATAATAAGGACAGAGACTGATGCTTTTGCTGTGGCAACAATGACCGGATTCCTGAGGCTACTGACAGCACTAAGCCCGTTATGAGAATCCTTCTGTGTTTCACATCATTCTCGAAGACGGTGTATTATAAAAGTAAGTTCTCCCAGCTTGGTCCGCAGAAGGAGAGCACAGAAGCGAAACCAAGCCACGCAAGCGGAAACACACACACGCCGTCCTATTCACTGACAAGTCGAGCAGACCGGCGCCTGGGAAGAAAGGAAGACGCCAAAGGAATAAAGGCAACAGACGGCTGCGACACAAAAGAAAAGCGGACTGAGTTGACGATCCAGTGAAGTACGACTCAGAAGTGCTCGTCATCTCCACTGAGAAAAGCGTTTCGTTGATCCAAACAGAGTTTGTCACAACCAAATTAATTTACTTGTATGGGGGCAGTTAAATATTTGGCTCTTGAAACCGAATTTCTTTGTTGTTCTTATTTTCTTGCCCCAAACAAAGATTTGGTTCGTGCAGCTTAAAAGTTGAACAGTTTCGTTTAATATGATTAATTTGGAATCCCGATCGAGATTCGAGCTTGCAACGCCTGCACACGAGTGCTACACCTTGGCGATCTCAGATAACTTGACTACCGACGAAATCGGATGCAAGTAATGGACAACGTGCGCAAATAATTATTACTAGTTCCACAGATTTGCTTTTCAGTTTCCCGTTGAACTTGTTTTACTGGGGTTTTTATGTCAATATTATGCAGCTGTATATTCAATAACAAACACTGTTACTATCCTAATTGTCACAAAAAAAAATACAAACAAACCCTCGAGCTGTATTTTCGAACCAAAGCTATCAAACGCCTGGCCAAACTAACATATACAGTTGATTCAACAAAATATTTTGTTGACATTTAGTTTTCGCCTAACACAAATGTTTTGTTTATTCAACCGTGTATATTGTTAGATAAACCAAATTAATTTTGTTGCTTTTAATGTTTTGTTGTGGCAACCAAATACATTGTTGGCTCAATACAAACATATGTTTTGTTGGCTGCTCTCTGAGTGTAGGTGTGTCGTCGTACGACCCGCTGGTCGCCACAATGACGACTCGGATCGTATCACTACGTGCAACCGAGTGACGTCAACTGGAAGCGATAGCGTCAAGACTAGACCTAGCCAGTCTGTGTATGAAGAGTTGTTGTGCACAATATGCTGTTTTCCTAGGAAATTTCGTACCTGCAATGCTTAAGTGAAAAGAAAAATGCGGCAGTGGTGAATGAGCCAAGTATTGTTTAGAGGAACACATAAGGAGAGTGTCGTCATTTTCGGGAATAGTAAGTGTGCAGTGGAGAGATTTCGGCGACTCTTAACTCTTGAGAGCCGATGAAGGTGAAGTGAGATGAGTATGGAGTAGCGCCGGAATGCAATGGTAGGGGAAACTGGAGATCCCCGAGAAAACTCGCCGGACAGCAACACCGTCCGGCATGATTCCCAATTACGAAAATCCGGAGTGCACCAGCCGGGGATTGAAATCAGTTCGCCTTGATGCGAGGCGAGCGGGCTAACCGCTCAGTTACCGTGGCCACTAAACCAATATATATCATTACAGGTGTTGCGCGCAGTGTATCCTTTGTTTTAAAAGTTACAATAAAAAAACTATAAAAATGTAAAGAAAACATTTTTCCCCCAAAAAATTATATTGCATCAATTGTTGATATAACATTAAATAAAGCTGCACTTACTAGCATGAAATGTATGGGAACGGTGATATGTTTTTTAATACATAAAATACATTATTACATATTAATTACTGGCAAAATAGTGTTACATGTAGCCGCTTTGCATACTTCCCTTTGTTCTCATCACCAGGCACTCGAAGTGCAGTGTTTCAAGGGCATCACCGGTTATTGGAGAAGAGAGCACAGTTACGATATATTCGCCAGGTAACACTTGACGCGTGCCACGATAAGGCTATCGGCACTCGTGCCACTCTCCTCCTTTGAGGATTTGAAAGTCTTACGATAGTCACTACACGAGTTTTCTGGTAATCACCTCACCTAACCCTCAGCGTGACTCGGGGAGCGAAGAACATTCTGGACCAAGCCAACTGATCTATATAAGTGGCAGCGTGCCTCTGTGTAAGGAGTCTGGAGTATAGTATGGCAATTAGTGCCACGATCGGAGAGACGAAAAATTCTGATGTGTGCCAGCAACTAACCAGAAATTCTAATGAAATTCATTTACTTGCAAATAATACTAGTAAATATGAAAATAATCCATATTTCATAGGATCAATATTGATGAATAAATTCCTGAATAATAAAATAATAATTCTTGAAACCAAGAAGCTTACTATTTAAAAAAAACATATAACTTATTTTAATACAGGTTTTACCTTATTATGTTGGCCGTTTTTATACTGTAGATAGTATTTCTTATCGTTATTGTGTATTAATTATATATTGTTTACTTTATCATTACTATTTATTTTTAAATATATATTATACAGGATTTGTCTATACTTATTTGTGCTGTGTAACAATTTTAATCCGTAATGACGGTTTTGTTATGATAAATCATTTTCAGTGTGTGCTGTTGATATCGGATGTCAATTGTTTGACGGAATGAATGAACGAGCGAATACAGCGACCAGCGAGCGATGTTTCTGTGAGTATCGGTAGGACAGAGAGTGAGACAGACTGTCTGGAGTGTGGGAAATTGGGACTAGATGCGCCAAAGACAGATATTTGGAATTACGTTAACTCAGCTTCACTCTTTTTCGCAGCAATTCTTCGTTTTCGTACCATAATTTCGGATTCGTAGTAATTACTGACAACGTACAATTATAGAGTCGTTTAATACTTTTGTGCTTAATTTTAATTGTGTGTTACATGATCGTTGTAAAAAGTCGAGAACTTATTTATAAGATATAAATATTTTCTCGAATTTTTGCAAGTACAATAGTTACGCACAAAATACTAAACAACTCGCAAAATTTTTATTTTCTATGATCGTACATTATCATTAATTAATATGAATACAAAATTATGACACGAAAACAAAAAACATTCTGCAGAAAGTGGCGAAGCCGACCCTTAATATATGGCGACGGACGTTTTAATCCTGTACGTGTACATAATAAGTGATCGGCATTTATTATTGCGCTGACTGATGGAAACAAGTGTTAACTGTATTGATAGGTATTTTAATGTTGTAAATAATAGCTGCGTGTATTTTAACAACATTGTTGATAAGGGAATTATATTTTGCTATTTTCATTTTTTATTAAGACCTAAGTCCGTCACGAACTCGGATACGCGCCTGGCAACTTGTAATAATAGTATTAAAAGTTACATCCCTTGCCTGCAGGCTACTATTCAATCTCTCGCTTACGGTGTTAATACAAAACGGTGCTGTATTTGTATTGAAATTACTTGGAC